>JASANN010000278.1:272987-310104 GCA_031762395.1 Calameuta pygmaea | reverse complement strand
GAACCTCTGCCCACCCAAGCTACACGTTCGTGTTCACGTTTAGTTCGGCTAAGACGGAATACGCGTTATCGACGGAGGCGATGATCGCAAAATTCTACTTCCAAACTCGCCGCTACGATTTAGCGCCATGATTTTGGTAACTCCTAAAACCGTAGTGTTGTGCATCTCCCTACTCATCTCTGCTTTAGGCGACAGAGGTGAATAGGGAGATGCTTAACGCTACTATTTTAGACAGAGATGAGTAAGGAGATGCAAAAGGCTACGGTTTTATTAGGCGATACCAAAATCATCGTACCACAAAGTTCCCGAGTTTCCCAGAGCTGTGATCAGTTTTCAGTTTTCAAATTTACCATACCGAGAGGGCACTGCTATCTTCTATCCGAGCAGAATACGAATAAGGCATTAGCGCCATCTGTAAACTGGCAGAGGTCCTATTCTCGAAATCATTCCATACCGTAGAATGACTCACTCCTCTGGTTCGATCACTTTGCCGCTAGATAGGAAAATAAGAACTAGATTACGCTAGTACCCTGAATGAAACGTACAGAGGGGAAGTAAAAGAATGACGTTCGCAAAAAAATAAATTTCGTAATGTATTCAGAGGTAGAATACTGTTGTAGTCTACTATTGCCATGAGCTTACCGATAATCAAATACAATAAATATAAATGCTATACGATTACGGCCATTTATTGATGGGGTTTAACTGATATAAATTGAAAGAGTAACTTAGTGCGAATATCCAATAATATTAGCATAGTTAAACTATATTAATTGTTTTATCAAATTCTCTCGCCAATTCGCGGATGAGCTCTCTGTAGATGATAGGATTGAGGTTGTGAGCAAGCTGCTGCAGGAGGAACCAGTCGCCAAATTGTAGTGTCCGAACAACGGTTTCTGCCATCGTGTGAGACATAACCCTGGCCGATGCTCGCAGCAAGTATATGCGAGCCCAAGGCTGCGAGAATACTATTATCCTGGTGCAAGGAAGATGCATAATGTAAGAGCAATTTCTCCAAATCGTCACTTCTTTTAAATATAATAAAATAAAACGTCCAATTATGCCAAGTCGATAACTTCGACACGATGAGTACCAGAAACGAGCTTCGTACCTGTAAATGAGCATAATGGCCCCAGTAGCGGCCAAAAAGAAGAACCAGAACCAAATGAAGACAAAGATCTTTTCGTTGACAACGTTCAGCGGGAGGACACAAAGAGCATCGTGGGTCTGCGTCGAGCCAGCCGATCCGAAGGTGTGAAAAGTGCACTTGGCGACTTTGGGGAAAAGTCTGGCCATTGGGTCTACTCGCTGGAAAGGATTGGTCTCCATGGCGAAGGCAGCAACCGCAGGTCCATACTTAGTAAACTGTCCCTCGAGAAAGAGGTCGAGAAGGTATATCTGGGCAACCTACGGAAGATAAAGAAAGGAAGAGAAGAAAAGGAGAGGAAGAATGAAATAGAAGAAGGAACCGTGGGACGAGCAGGGTTCGTCATTGCGCCGATTGCGCCCAGTCGTTCAGACAAACTCACTGGTGCGCCGCGCGCCGCCCAAATTAAAAGGCCGAATCTTTTCTCTTTATCTCGTACGGTGGAGAAGATGCTGGACTCACTACGTTAAAGAAGTTGAGGAACTCGCAGGTGAAGTAGCGAAGGGCGTAAAAGTTGTGGGAGTGAAGATTACTGCCGGCGAAGTACTCGACGAGCTGCGATTTCCTGTCTGTCGTCCAGGCGTCCCTGAGGAAGGGCGATGAGAGATCCCTCGAAAGGAACCACACGGTGTTCCGCTCCCAGATGGTCCAGAGGGCGCGTGGTAAGTAGAACAGGATAGCCTGAAGGGCCAGGACGAAGCAGACCTGTTGCATCGAACCAATGGATCTCACAATCAGTATTAACCGGCAGCAGTAGCTTTGCCAACAGAGAAAATCATAAGAGGCCATTAAGGTTATGCGCACTGAATGAAACAGACCCACTGATAATAACGGTGATGCTGTATCTCGTCGTCGTGAAGAACCTGCCCTACGCCAGGACTGGCAACTTCACGACCAGTAATACCGGCTAGATGTCTCGACACTGTGAACGTGCTGTAGATCCAGCAGTAGGCGTTTATGGGCTCTTTATCTGGATGGTAAAATTGGTCAGACTGGGAAGGGAGTTGTGGCGGGATGTCATTGTCAATTCAATTTTGGATGAGTACATGGTCGCTTTTAGGCAGGTAGAGCACAGGATGCTCGTGGCACGTGAAATACAAAGTAAATATCGCCGATATAATTGTACCGAAAGTGGTGTGGAAGGTCGCATCTCTCGAGGAATAATTCCAGGAATAGAAAGCGGAAAGAGCGGAAGAGTCCTTTATTACTGTGACTCCGTACGGTGCCAATAGCAGGAGAAAGGCCGTGTGCAAGCAAAGTCGATAAAAGTTTTAACATCTCAGGCCGGCGTTCCGTCTGCGGTAAGTTTACGTAGAGAGTAGAAGTAATAGATGTAATGATACTTTGGAGCGAGTTAAGGGGAATGCCAAGGGAACGCGCAGGGTGGCTCGCTGGAATGTGGGGGAATGTGGGGGAGTGTGGAGGGGAATGTTAATATGACACCGGAGTTGGATAATATAAGTGTCGGCCGAACCCCGACTCTCCTGTTACGCTACACCAAGTGGCCTGGGTCAAAAAGGAAGTAGACATTGAAGCCCGGGGACTCTTCTCTTCCGGTTGCGCATCCTCCAAGCGACAGCAAATACCTGACCGAAAGAATGACACTTGAATTAAAAAGCGGGTTATTTGTCGCTCGTGTTTTCCTTTTCACGAGCACTCTTTAGAGGGGCTCCAGCCAGCTGCCAGCTGCTCCCAAGGATGCTACACCATGCGGTAATTCGAAAGCTCCTAGTAGCCTCGACTCCTGGCCAGTCCAGACCAACCCCGAGCAGTAGAGTAAAAAGAGCGGCTCGCGCAGCGCCAGAGAGAAATGGTATTTTCCGACTATCGGAAAACGTTTAGCCCGCGCTCAACGAAATGACTTGGAATATAATTTGAAGCCATCGTAGTCATTTCTGCGCGAGACAACAAAGCAGTAAGAAAAATAAGAAAAATACGAAAGATAAGAAAAGGCAAAGGAAAAGGAAGTGGCCGGAAGTTGCTGGGTGCATCGAGGCTTTGCGTCCTGGACGGGCGGCGGATATCTCGTTATCCCTTACCTATAGTGGAATCCGTAATGCAGGTTATGGGCTCCCCGACGAACTGCTTAGCCGTGACCAGGATCGCACAGACTGCCAGGAAGAGTACAGTTACTCTGGAATGCAGTCTGAAGACCAAATCGTCAACTTGCACGGGCTCCTCCTTCAGCAGGCACTTCACGGGTGCGAATAGATCAAACATTCTCGAAATGAAATCTCAAGAATTTCCACTGTTGCTCGAGACCTCCTGAAACCAGGCGGGGGGCGACAAGAGCGGAACTCGACTCGACGACGCCTCCAGACCACGTTACGTAATTCAAGATGCAGGATGCAGAGTGGATAGAGAAGGTGGAGCTGCCTGGATTCCAGATACACGAAAACTCGGGGGAACCGAAGCAGCCACTGCTGGCAACGCTAGGCCTGACTTCGTTACTGGCGTCGTTCCATTGTCCGAGTTTCTCCCTCAACGGCCAACTGTTAAAATTTGACAATCTGATGGCTTTGAATTATTCTCCTTAGGTTCCTTGCTGGATCGGCGTGAATCTGATTCCTCTTGATGACGGTGACGGTCGTCGGAAGATGCTGCGTCTCCCTGTGTCTTACGTCACAAACCGGAACGAGGTTTAATGGCTTAACTGACAAACTTTCGAAGATTTGGGTTCGAGGCAGCCTCCAAGGAGAAATTTCATCGATGCGAAGGCTAAGTTCGCTGTGGTAGAATTGGCGATGGTTTGACTCTGCTCTAAGGGGGAAGGAAAAGCTTCCTGTTGAGGAGGCAGCCATGTGAAAGGGTCAAAGGGTGAAAGGGTGAAAGGGTGAAAGGGCGCCCGGTCGGAGGGTGCGAAACGGAAGGGAGAATGACTATCAGGCGTCCGGTTGACATTGACGTGATCGATCTTCGGATTAGCGTCCTTTGTGCGCTAGATATTCGATATGCGGAATGGAAAGTTGAGAACTTTGTGAAATCCTCCAATGGAATACAGTAATAGGAAACGGATGAGGTTGGGAACCCTGGAAAAATCGACGAGGGACCGATTGACGCCTGGACGACCGGATGAGTCCTGAAAATAATGACGTCCGGATGTGAAAAGAAAAATTCGCGACAACGAGGTAATTTGCACCCTGCGATCTGTGTCCTTTGCCGCGTTGGCATCTGGATTTGCAAAAGGAATTTTTGCACCTGGGATTGACCTAATGAGTGGATATAATATTATGCAGCCAGGACGTCAAGTTGCTCCTGTAAAAGAGAATGGAGGTAGATCAACACCATCAGTGCAACGCTAGGACCCTTGAACGCTGATCCTCGTTTTGAAGTTCATCAGGCGAATGGCTTATCTTTGTAAAAGGTCCTCAACTATTTTGCCGACAAAAGGCCCTCACTTTTGCAGGAACCACCGAAGTCACAATCAAAAGATCGGCCGATCAGTCGATTTATTTTATGGATAAAATTAACGTTGCTTTTCTTTTAATGGCCGCGCAAGAAATTCAGCCGCTCACTTTATTTGTAAAAAATATAATAATCATCGTTACAGTAGTAATTACACGATAATGCGATGTATTTTACGTTGACAATTCGTTAACTATTCGTACCTTGTGTGTGTGTGTCTGTGTGTGTGTGGGTGTGAAGGGGGGGAGGGGGGGTTCGCGTGTACGCCTATGATTGTCCTCTACATCTACATAAACACGGGCTATTTACAAGCGAGTATTCTCTCACGTCTCTTTTTCTTCTTCCCTCTCGTTTCTTCTTTTACGTCTCCACTTCACGCTGCACTTTCACTACTTTCATGTGAAATCGCCACCAAGGATGATATTTTTCCTTGGAAATGGTCAGTGCGAAAGATTCGAGTTTCGGATGGCTATCAAAGTCATCGCTCGGAGGAACATTCGTAGGTGCGAAGATACGTCATCGCAGAAAGAACGGATCTTTTGTGCGTTCTGCTTTGTTTTCCGGAGAAGAAATTGGATAATCCGTCAACATTGTTGTCTCGGGTCTCGCAGGTTGTGTCTACATTATCCAGGCATAAGTCCCTTCGTTCCCTCCAAGCGTATTAATTAACGTGTCACTAATTAACGTGGTATATCATTAAGAGGGAGGGGGGTTGGATAACAGACGACAAAGAGTAGAGTCGACTATACCGGTTGCAAGGGTCCTCCTGAACGGGCCTTGGCTACGCTAAATTTATCTCTCGAGCAGATACCGATAACGCAGCACGGAATTGACCCACCGAAGGCGCCGGAACTCTCGCCATACCGGAAATTTCCTTGACTCCTTTCGAGCGTAACGAAAGAAGTGAAATCTAATTGCGTAGATTTGATCTTCTATATGGGAGAATCGCTTCTACGAGAATCTCGCGGAAGCTGCGTTAGAGACATTTCGAGTGGTGATTAAACTGTTGTTCCCTAAAAAAGAAGGAACGAAGCTTCATTCCGATTGTTCAATGGAATTGCGAGGATGCCATCCCTTCCTTTCTGCACGCAGATGATCATTCACTCGAATGAAATTCCAGCGAAGAATATCGAGACGTTAGAATATACTCGGTGCGAATGGAAAAACGACGGGGCTAATCGATAGAACGTTATCATCGATGAGTTGACCTTCTCCGCGCTGCGATAAGCAATAATGAAAGGAAGAATCGGGTTTGCTGAATTTCCAGATTGATGTGAAGTTGGCCGATACGCTTGGGATTGGAATAAATTTGGGAATGAGGGAATTGAGCAATTTCAAAGTCAGTTCGAGCTAACTCGAATGCAAGTGGCGATGTAAAGTAGGAATAAGGAAGGACGTCGAAGAGCAGCAAAGGAGCGGGGAGGGAAGGGAGGAGGAGGAGGGAGGCTCCGTGCCTGTAAAGTGAAAGGAGCCTCGGGAGTGAGAGATGAAAACTCGGCTAATTAATTATTTAATTATTAATTAGTCCAGAGACGAAATGAAGGGCGTGCGCAGTAGAGGAGAAAGTTCGAGGCGACAAGTTCTACCTACCGGGTCGCTTCTTCAGAAAGAACTTTAAACTGGCTGCAGCAGAGGGGGAAGATTTAAGCGAATTGCACAATACCTAAAGGTATCATTTAGATCCTGTCGATGTCCTTTCTTTATTTCGAGAATCTCTCTCTTTCTCTCGATGGACATTCCTTGTTCTTTCACCGACTTCCAAAAAGCACCGCGTGTCCTCTAAGACTGACTCTAAGGATTCCTCTGTACTTCCGAGAGTCGCTCATCTCGTCCAGGTGTCCGAGGCTCCTGCCCCTAATAAGGGCAAAGGGACACGTCCCAGCCCAACGGATTACTCCCAGGAGAAAAAGTAAAAAGAAAAGAAGAAAACGGATTAGAACTAGGAGAGAAAGTTATCGGAGCGAGTTTAGCTTTCAGGATGCCAACTTGAAAGTTCGGCCGAAAGCCAAAGGCGTTCCGAGAGTTCCTTCGAGGACGCGTTAGTATGGCACGTGTATGTCCCTGGAACGATTCCGACGTCGGCAGATCCTGCAGACAGCGATGAGACACGCGAGTCCAAGAAGCATCGCGAGTCCAGCACCCAATCCAGCGCCGGCCCAACCCGCAGGACCCACCACGCTGCCACTGCCAGCACCCACAGGGCCGCCGCAAGTCTCAACGGATTCGTCGTCGGGCTCGAGCATGCTGAGGTTATAGGCTCCCGCAGGAATGGCTGGGGTCGGACAGTTCACAACACCGTTACACAAGAGCCTAGCTGGAATGCAGCCAAATTCACCAGGACACTGGAACCCGCAATCCTCGAGTTTCTGCGTATTCAGAGCTCCCGATCCGTCACGTGGAAGATGGTACAGTTCGGTCCAGGCGATTTTGAAGGCCGCCCTGGCTGGCGCCATGGAACCGGTAAACTGTATGATAACAGCCGGTGGATCATCCCCGTTGGTATCGGGTGGCACCAGCTGCTCGGCTGCGAGTATAGGCATCTCTCTGACGTAGCTAACGTTCTCACCGCATATTCCACGATAAGGTTCAGTCTGCCCCGGCAAGAATATCTCCAGCTTTCCATCCTCGCAGGAGCGCGATGCAAATTTAATCTTCTCAAAGTGCAGCCAGAGGTCGCGCTCCTGGTTGACGCGCAATTCCCATATACACTTGATAGACCTGGGTGGCGTTACGTAACCCAGTGCCTCGTAGTGTGGAAATTCGATCTCGCCGTCCGTCGTAGCTGGAAGCAAGGCGGGTCCGCATAAAGGACTGTGAACGAATTCGTATCTCGCCTCGAAGAGCGGTGCGGATTGCTTGAAGTAGCCCGCGGCGTGAGCACCGTCCACCAATAGCTTGAGGTCGAGCTTCTCCCCCCTCGAAACCATCCTCAGTGGTGGACCGCCACTGGGAAGCTTGCATGCGCAGTGTCCTTTTCCTGCGTCCGGTCCGGTCTCCTTCAGGATGATCCGATCCGCCCTGCTGTCCCAGCAGTTTCCACACTGAGCGTAGTGCTCTTTCAGGGAGACCACGTCGACAGTGACGATCACCCTAGCAAAGAGCCTCTTGTCCGTGATGAAGCTGTAGGTGCAAGTCAGATCAGCCGGAGGATCCCCAGATCGTTTATAAACGAGAGTATTCAATGGGGACCTCAGGTAACCGGACTGGGCCTTCCAGGAGACGAAACTCTCGTCGCACTCGGTATTCGGGACCGGGTCGCCGAATTTCGTCGCGTTGAAGAAATCGTAGTGGGCCCAGTAGTAGAGAGAACTTCCAGAGTAACTGCCGGTCTTGCTTTCGAATCTGACAAAGAGAGCATTCGAAGTAGAAATAAAATCATGCTTCTCCATTGGCCTGCTGAAGGTGTCGCAGAAGGTCTTGATGATCCTAGCGTCGTCGGGCCAATCGGCGTCGTAGAGGGTCAAGCTCTCGCCACAGTCGCCGTCGTACGGCTGAATGGGAGACTCTATGCGATTTACCCGGAAGCTGGGAAAGTAGAGTCTGGCTATCTCGCCGGGTTTTCCCCTTAGCAAGTAGGTGCAACTTGTGTGCGGCGGATACCAGTGGGCCACCGAGAGGAATATGCCCTCGCCGCTAACGAGGGACTCGCTGTTCAGCAGCCAATCGCAGCTGCCGTTCTTTACGCCGGCCGTCTCGACGTGTCCCGGCCAATTGCCCACGTTGAAGTGAAATCCTGTGTTGAGCAACGGACCGGCCGGCGAGGAGACAAACTCGACGTAGAGGTCCTCGCTGGTACCGATGATACTGTAGGGAAATTTTCCCATTCCGCAGAACGTTCCAATTACCGGAGTGGTCTCGTTCTTGCCATCGTAGACCCTTATGTAGTCATAGGGACAGTGCTCCGAACCGGAACTGATGGGTCTCATCGGGCACGTCATTATGTTCTCGCAACGCTGTCCGTCTATATTGAACTCCTCGTTCTCTATGTAGATCTTGATGAACGGCAGCCTCGTGTTCAGCCTGTACTTGCAGTGAAGCGCCCTGGGATAGATTCCAGGGTAAGCGGGACTTTGCACGTAGCAGGTCTGAAGTTTGCAGTCTTTGAAGACTCTCTCGCAGTAACTACCGGCAACAACTTCACCCCTTCTGTTAGGATAGAGTTCCGGATGCTGACCATATCTCAGGTAGACCTCGAACTGCTGCTCGGCCCTGGAGTCGAAGCTAAAGTAGGTCTGATCGGTGAAGTTGTCCGCGTGGAAAAGAACTCGCACGAAACTCGTCTCGGAGATGAAAGTTTGAGGTTGCTCGGATTCTCCGCAGAAGACGCCAGGATCCTTCCTATTGCTGACTGCGGTTTTCGCGTTTCCGTCGATGATCTGAAACAAGAAGCATCGTCAAAGTTAGTTCCGAGGTCGCAACCAGAAACCCGGGGCCAAAGCTCTCAAAGGTTTTGTCAAGCTGCTTCATGTGATCTCCTGGGTCCATCCCAAATAATTTCGGCTCCCAAGACCTTGGCCATTAATTCCTTGCCAGTTTAATTCCCATGGCAGAGTCCATGCGAACTAGGAGTGAGTTAATGTAAGTGTGTGCAACAGTGTGTGTCCGTGTGTGTACTTGTACGAAAGAGAGAGCGTGAGAGAGAGAACTGAGTTAGCTCTGCATAATGCGTCCGAGTACTCAGGAAAGACCACACATGGGAATAACTGTGGAGCGTATTAAATTTTACGTCCCATTTTAGCAGGACGCTGAAGCAGCGATGGCCCAGCGACCGAGGCTAATGTGCAAAAATAGCCAATAGTATATCCAGTGCAGTCAGTAGCTACGCAGGCAATAATGAACGCTGTGCCAAAGCAATGTGGACGCGTCTCAAGGAGGTACTAATATCGTCAGGTTGAACTCGAAAATTCGGATGATGGGGTCACGCAGGAGGGAGGATCAGGACGCTGGTTCCCTCGAATATACGGCACGCGTCCCAGCAGAGTTTCATTAGCCAAAGTTTCAGCAAATTGCCATATATCAGTCAGGAGCGCACAGTTTGGAGTCTACGGCTAGGAGATTCAATCTTCGCCTTCATTCATTAGACACAAGTCCCATTTTTAGGGCATAACATGTCAGATGGCGAATGGGGACCATTGGTATAGCGAATCTTACCATCCAGCGCTCATCGAGGTCCCAGAACCCATGGAATAAAGTGTCACCCTTATGAACCAAGTGGCAGTTGGCTGTTCGTGGCGAAAGAGATTGTGATTGGGGCCGCGGCGTCTGGCGTCCAAAGCCACGTGAACAAAAGGGACCAGCAATCCGTTGGGTTTCCGCGAATCACATTCAAGATTTTAATAGTTTTTTAATGTACTTTTAATGGGATTCCCTTGTTGCCGAATATAGGCGCAATGGCTGGTGAATTCGAAAAAGGTTTCGGACGCGGTCGACAGGGGTCGGTAGGCACGAAAATATTTTGATGGTTGTTGGAGAAGAAAAAAAAAATGGAAAAATTATTACGTCGCTAGAGGTTTAATATGGAAATTTCATTAACAAATAATCTACCGTTGTGGAAAGTTATTAAGCCGTTTCGTCATCGAACGCAGTTCGAGCAGCTTATCTATCGAGTCATGCATTGCGCCCGGTCATGCATCTATAATTAGGATATACATAAGGTATAAAAAGAGATGTATAAAAAAGCCCACTAAATAGCAATTCATGACCGATAACGATATTAAGCTACTAGCTATCACGCGCACCAGAATAAATGGAGTAAAAGCGGGGCGGGGCGGAGGGGGGGGGGAGAAAGGCAACGCGGCGTTATATGTATACAACAATACGCTTATAAAGTCCTTATCTGCCGTTATAAAAGCTCAAGCAAAATTCAGCTTAGTTTTATTCTACCACATCGCTGACTAAACTATCCCGTTAAAGTGAGCAGCCCTCAACAGCTATCGACTGACTGCGCTGCCTATAGCTCCAAGATATAATATCCCCTATGCATCATAAGGGACTTCAAAGACTATTTGTAGTAAGAGCGCCGCCTGCGATACACAAGTCAGCTCCGGCAACTCCAGGAACTCCAAGAACTCCAGGAATTTCTTGGACTCTGCTAGTCTAGATCGAGAAGAGTTTTCTTCCTGTCGGAAATATCGATGTGTTCAGGCACATGTCGAATCGCACGTGGAAGATCGGTCACTCGGTCACTCGGGACTCGTGATTCGCAATTCATTAAGGAGACGCAGCTAGATGAATTTACGCGCGCCTGTTGCGCGATGATGATCGGGAGAAGCGGGATGGAAATTTAACGTCTATTTAGCGAGAAGGAGTTTTACTCGTTGGCCGATAATTAGGCGTTGCGGCGAGCCGCTGGGAAATTCGATATTCGCTCGCGCCGACCCTGCAACAGAGGGTTGCCCACTCTCTGTGTGCATCTCTGCGCATCGCACGGAGGTAAAGGCGCATCCAGCGAAAACTGCTTGCGGTCGGTTAATAATAAACTGCACCGCCGCGATGGGACTGCGTAAGGAAAAACCGAAGGAACGTGGATGATGAAGCACGTGGTAGTTTGCCAGATACATGGGCATCAGGGGCACCAGGGGCACCAGGGGCACCAGGGGCGACAGGGCCACCAGGGGCGACAGGGGCACCAGGGGCACTACACTCCGGATACTCTCCGTTAAGGCGGTTCTCGATGGGATTTTTCTTCTTCTCCTTCTGGTCGGCCTGGCACTTTAATTCTGCAAGGCACCGCCGATAAGTAGAGCGCGCCACTTTCGCAAAATCCGATAAGTCTAATTGTCTAATTTTAAATGAAGATGGCAGCAGACGGAGGATGGAAGAAGTTGGGACGGACGACGCTCATTAACAGCGGCACGGAAAAGGCAGATTTAAAGATCCTTAATCGCGCGTTTAGTTAATAGTTATAATGGCCCTTGGGGCTCGCAAACAGATAAGAATGCTGTGCCTTAGCTGCAGTCGCCGCCGCCGCCGCCGCCCCCGTCGCCTTTCTGTCGGTTCTCCTAACTTTTTATAGATTTTCCCCCGTCTGGTGGGATCCTTTTTCTTCTCTCCCTCGGCGCCGCTTTTGCTCTTCCTAAGAATCCTACGGTGCCAGTGCGCGAGCCAACGGAAAGATCCAGAGAACGAGGGCCTCTTGGTGCCTCCGGTGATTTAACGAGAAACAAGACTCTTTCGAGACAATCGAGCAGATCTTCACTTCTTCCTTATAAAATTTCACCAAAGAGACATTTTGACGACGCGATACCCAAAGAAAGGAGTCGCGTAGGAAGAATAATCTGCAAGGGAGGCGAAGAAAAAGCAAAGAAAAATGGTCGTCAAGTTGAAGATTCGAGCGAAACGGCCAAGAGAAAGAAAATTCTCATTGGCAGTTTGACATTACGCTTCTTCCTTTGCTCCCGGGAGAAGGTGGATGCTGGATTAGAGGAGGATTTCATTAAAAGGATAGGAATTGCCAAAGCACAGCTCCGTCATGCTCGTGTGCGCCGCCGAGTTACTTTTAACCTGCCCCAGGCCCGAAATGATCTTTCGAAGCGATTTCCAAAGCCAGCCTCCCTTTTGCCCTCCATGCGCGGTGCTGCGCTCTTGCGGGAGGATTGATAAATGCGAATTAATAATGCTGCGCGACCCTCGACAGCCTTCAGGAGCAGCATTCGACGAGGGAGTCTTTGCTTCTGCCCTTCGCTCTCTCCCTCTCTCTCTCTCTCTCTCTCTCTCTCTCTCTCTCTACTTGCATCCTGCATCTATTCATTCTAAGGGCCAAACCGCTCTAGCCAAGACACCTTTCCTCCCCTGGCGCACGCATTCTGGCGCGTAGCCTCACACATGCTGCACCATGTAGGGTGGAATTCTGTAAACACCGAGCAAAGTACGTGGATAAATAGCTCGAGCCCAAAACCCTCCGCTGCTTGATTAAATCACGTAGCGAAGGAACTTTTCGAAGACGGGATTTGAGTAGGATATTCGGAGAACCCTCCATTTCCCAGTGGGTACTCCTCTTTATACAGCCATAACATATAACGCGATATATGGGGCGAGAGAGTCCCAGGAAAAGCACCTACGAGGTAGCGTGTAGTATTTCTCTGCAGGGCAGGTAGGTTCCTCGAAATAGCTAGGGGAAACTTAGTTACCCAGTAGAAATTTCGAATAAAAATCGACAGTCCTCGTGGAAAATTTTCGAAAGATGTAACGAAGGAATGAAAGAGAGAGAGAGAGAGAGAGAGAGAGAGAGAGAGAGAGAGAGAGAGAGAGAGTGGAATGGGGGGGGGGGTAAAATAAAAAAGCCACAAATAAATCCTTTGTCAATAGCGAAATCCTCGTAAAAGTAAGGAGGATCTGCGGAGAAAGGACTGAGGGGTTCGGCAACAGTAATTTCCTCGATGATGATCTTTCTCCATAAGAGTGGGGGAGAGCCAGTTGTGTAAACTAGGGGTGAGGCCGGGGTGATACCATAATCGGCCACCTTCGAACGAGCCGCAGGTGCTGGCAATACGTGCCTTTCACTTCCCTGCACGGATCCATGCAGTATTCATGAGAGGGAACGTGTAAGTTTCTATTCCGCAGGGGCGAGGGGCAAGAGTCAACCAATAGTAGTAGTGGCAGTAAAGTAGTGCTACTGGTAGTAGTGTACCAGTGAGGTCACTGGGGGGTGAGTTACCAGCAGGAATAGCAGGGGCTCTATAAATACTCACGGGCTCACACTTCCTAGCTCATTGATTTTCAATCTAGCTCGTTCGCCGGCGGCCCCAGCTTTCCTGAGACCGACCAACCAGCCAGTCCCCCGGCAGTCCCCCGGCAGTCCCCCGATCGGCAGCCGTCTACAAGTCAGCCGCCGGAGCTCCTGCCTGCGTCACAGCTCCGCTTATCCCCCCGTCCACTTATGCACTTGCCCAGCGTCATCTCTTAACATGCAATTACGGCCCAAAGACGTCCTGACGTCCTGACGCCCTTTAACCAGCTCATCGGTCGAGCGTCCGCACCGCAGCGACCATATTGAGCCTCGCTCGAGAAGTGCAGACCGAGACGACCCAATGTCGCCCATTGCGCCTCCCTTGTATCATTCCGCAGAATATCTAGGTAGCCCCACGCACGTAGGACCAGAGCAAAAAGCGACAACAGGGAGGCGGCGGCGCCCTCGCACATTCGGAAAAGCTCCAGCGAATACCCACGATAGGGATCGTCCAGGATTACCATATTATGTCCAAGTATCTCGAATTCGAAGCCCGAAGGGGCTTTGTCACCTTCTCGCTCTAGGAATTCCAACTACCAGGACTCAGATATCATCCTCCGATAGCCACTGGAGTAGCCCATCCGCCTGGAATTGGCTAATAAACTGGAAGAATGGACATAACCTTTATCTGTCTGCGCTAGTGGAGAATTCTGCCGTGGGTTCGCTGAGTTTGGTATCGAGAGAGGGAGAGAGAGAGAGAGAGAGGCGAAAGAAGAGGCAGGAAAATCGAGCCCTCCGACCTCGTTTCATTATGGAATAGCGATCGTTATTAATTATTCATTCGGCAACGGAATATAAGATATAGGATGCGTGCTACAGCATAGAAACACGCTACTGTGCCACCGTCAGAGGGTGTCATTAATCTTCGGCAGGCCGCCTCCTCATACTCCGCCACCTCCATCACCTGCCTCTCCCACCCACCCGGCCCCGCACTACCCTGGCCCCTCGGAAACCCTGTGCCAGTCAGTCTCCGCCGTTTCTACCCTCGGATGCCAGCCTACCAGCCAAGTTGATGCCACGCGGTACCTTCCCCGCACAGAGACGCATACGCAGGGTAGGAAGATACTACAGAGCCCATTAGGGAGCCTCGAGGGTTCCTGCGCTATGCCATCCCTATAGTAATAATAATATAACTAGCTAACAGGGAGGCGTCCGTCCATGGTTAATCGAGCGTCACTATAGTCCTATTGAGAATGATAAATTGAATTAAATATGAGAATTTCGTACGGTCGCCCGATAGCAAAGTCGGCTCGAGTAGCGCAATTCCATTTCGGGAAAAACTCGAATGACACTGCTGAAGGACAGTTTCTATAGTACTGCTGGTACTTCAGCTGCATCGAAAGACGTAGCCAGATACCTACACTGTCTAGTCTATTTCCCGTTCGCATCTCCAGAATGTAAGATCAGCCGCTGCACCTACGGTCGCAGCATCCTTACGCGAAAACCCACAGAATTTCGTACTGGAAGTCAAAATTGGATGCGCAATATGGAGCATAACTTCTCCCTTTAATTCTCTCAAGCTCCCGTTTCCTCCATAACGCTGGCACCCCCCCCCCTCCCTCCCTCCTCGCCGGGAGGCTACGGCTCCAATTGAATTGGATGCTGGGCTGCAGGAAAAAGGGGGCCGCCGTTCCGAATTAAAGTGTAGCCAGCGTGCTGCCCCCCCCCCGCCCTCCCTCCCATGCATCAATCGGATGACCCTTTTCTACCTACGAAGGTTCCTCTCGCGTTCGCCTATCTACTTCTCTTTCGCCTCACCGAGTGAGAATGGCTGTGCGAGCTATCGACGCGCCTTTCCAGCCAAAGGGAGACAAGGAGAGAAGAAAGAGTCCAGCCAACCGAGAAAGAAGTTACAAGAGTTCCGCAAGTGGATTTACATTTTTCGTGAACTGGCAGAAAAAAACGTGGAAATACGTGAATCGAGTGTCAAGCAAAAAGGAAGAATATAGTTAAACAGTGTTCGGGATTCCTGGAGAATAAAACTAGGGTCAGATAGATAGGAAGAGAGGAGAGTGCACGAGAGAAGCACATCGTCACCATCGGAGATCAATACTCGATAGCGGCGCGGTCGAATGTCGCTTACCAGGACGCCCGCTGGTAAATGTTATCACGCCATTGATATTGGCTTCCTTTGCAAGCCAGCCCGCAATTCTCTTCCCCGTAGCTACTGAAAACGTACCTGCAGCTATACTAGTTAGTAACCGGGTAGCCGACAGAGCGCGCTGATGCTGGCTCCGTACTGTCTAGCAGGAGGCAGCAGCGGAGCTAAGTAACTAAGTAACTGGGACATACGTCAATTAGCTACTTGAGCTTGGTACAATTTTTACGAGAGGGGAGGAAGAAAGAGCCAGTGGAGTTTCCTTCGGCTCGGCCGAAAATTTATCATTTTTCAAGCATTCGGTTAGCCTTGTACATTTCCACACACCGTCCTTGCCTTTTACTCTTATCAATCCGCCACATGCTCCTTCCTTATCTCCTACTGATCTTCCGGTGCTACAGGGCTGCTAGTCTCGACTGCCCTCCAGCCTGCATTTACCTTGAAATTCTATTACTGCGGCGAAAATACACTTGGAATTTTCTCTTCGATGCAACGTGACTCGCCAAGCGTCGCGACGCTTTCGCGGGCACGTAAAATTCATCTTGATGTTTAAAAGTTAAAAAAAGAGCGGATGAAGTTGAAGGCGGTAAAAGTAAAATCTATCGGCAAGTGCAGCCGCCTCAAGAGTCATCGACCCGTCAACCTGCACACGTTGCTCATGTTTCCTTGGACTTTGGTATTTCTCGTGTTTCCTCCCACTTTCGATTTTTCTTCCTTTTTCACTCTCGACTCGCCTGCTTCCTGAGAAAGACGAACGAGCAATCTCAGCCGAGTGTATCTGCCCGATCGATTTTTGTTTACTCGCTTCTTTTCCTTCCCGGTCGCACCACTCGCTTAGCCATTCGACTGGACCCGAATCGGGCACAGCGTCCACTAGTGCACTTTTAATAAGTATTATCATACGTTTTTAGTATCAAGAGCATCTTGGTTGGCTAAAGAATTAATTAGTTGAATTAGCCTCAGCCATGGTCCAAGGGGAGCAGCTGCAAACGAAACGGCAAGCCGTAAGTAAAGAGGCATTTAGCCAGGTCGCCACGAGGGAATCAGCGCAATGAGCAGCGAGAACCTTATGATCCCAGCATAATGCCAATTATTGCCAGTATTCCGTCTTCGCAGCCATCATTTCGAAACGACGTCCTTTGTACCTTGAATTCAACCACCTCCCACCTCCCACCTCCCACCTCCGGCCAGTGCGCAGTCCTACTGTAGGTGGCTGCTGGCTGCAGCAGTTGATTTTCCACCCTATCGTATCGTCTCTAGATTGGATCGCTTCTCATCAAAGTATCTCTCAATTAGATAGATAAGAAGATTTTCGAGAAACACGATAAAAATAAAGATAAACGTGAAATTGTATTGGCGAGATTGAAAGACAAAGGAAGGAGATGTCAATGTGGATAAAAGTGAAATAGTAAAATAGAATTCACCTGCAGGTATCCTCCGGTGCACGTGGTGGCGTTCTCCAGGACGCCTACCTTGAACTTCTTGAAGCGCACCCTGAGTATCCAGTCGCGCGGCGTCCCGCGAAACGCCCGGAACCGATAGGAGCAGGTAAGCGGCTTCCCCCGCGTGGCGTCGGTCACCGCTGGACTGGAGACGTCCTCGTAGATGTCGACGGTCCTGTTGCAGTGGTCGCGCTCGGCTTTAATTTCAATAAGAGAAAAGATGCTGTTTAATTTCGCCGAAGAAATTATTCTGATCCGCTTATAATCTGCGCGCGTCTCTGCTGGGCTGGACCACATTCGATCTTGCTCCTCTGACTACTCGTTCTTCCTGATCATTCCTGATGATCTCGAGTAGGAACCTGAGGACGCATGATCGATAGCCCGGAGGCTCCTGAGTTTTACTCCGGTGATCCTCCTTAGGATACCCGAGGAGGCCAGGAAAGGCGAAGCCACTTTCGAGAACCTTTCGAACGAAACTTTCTCATACGTAGTGTATAAGTAGCAGCCATAAATTCGACTCTAAATGTAGGCTAATTTACATTCGGGTAGCAGCGCGAGCTTCTGCTTTCTTCGAAGCTGTTGAATTTTCTAATTTTACTTCCCGAAGTCACGTAGGCTGGAAAACCCAAGTTTAGGTACGCGAAATTGACTGCAGCGCGCAGAATATTCGAACACGTTGCTAAATGAAGGAAAAACCAGAGGAGCCGTCGAAGGTTACCGAGTGTAGCCGATGATGGCCGAACGAGCCCGAGGGAAGCTGAAAGGATGAACGAAGTGGAAGCGCCAAAGTCCATCCACGGTGATAAAGCTGACAGTTTTCCAGCGGGTGCTGCTTCCCTGTGTCCTCCCCCCCCCCACCCTCCCTCCTGCACGAGGGGGAAAAGAGATACTCGAAAACAATGAGGAAACATGCAGCGCGAACGAACGTCAGGACTCGACGGATCGATCGAATGTGGTTTTGAAGCCCTTCGTTACTTTTTCCTCTCCTGCTTTGCCTCCATTTTCTCTGATTCCCCCAGTCCCGACGACGCACGTGCCTAACCCTCTCTGACTTTGTAACTTGCGCGGGCGGTGCAAAAATTTCGAGGACTCTGGATTAAAGGGAACTCCGATAACGAAAGGACTCTGGGAGGGATAAAAGGTGCTGCTGGTGGAACGCAGAGCCAAAGTGCCGACTGGTGCCGACTGGTGCCGACGGTTTGCAACGTAGGAAGCATTTCGAGGGCAGAGGGACAAAACTCCGGGGAAATAGGAGCCGAGCTGAGCGAAGCGAAGGACGGAGAGAGTTGCCAAGGAGAAAGGGGTGAAGATTATATGAAATACAAGTATCGACCAGACGAGGTTGGGATCTCTGGAGAAAGAAAGGCTTTCCACAGCCTCGCGAGACGCAGCCTGGCTGCAGAGTCACGCACAGGACTTCGATCCGGCGAAATCAGTCCTGAACGACGATACTCGCCTGAATCCGTTAATTGGAAATCTATCGAGTTTCTAGCGCGATTTCTACGCAGTTCGGCAATCGCATTTGGGGGGAGGGGGAGGGGGGGTTTATTCACGAGTCACCCTTTTGTTCCTTCCCAGACGACTTCCACCCTCGGCTGGATGGCATTGTGCACGTATGAAGGGCTGGAAAAGGCAGGAAATGCCGATAGTAGGCAGGCCTACGATTCGCCAGGAAGTAGAGCAGCCGGGAGAGAAAGGGACGGAGAAAATAAAAATTGTTTAAAAAAAATTAAAGTTCAACTTCGAGAGAAAAAGAAGTGAGAGCCAATTCATGAGGATAGAAACTGGCGACGGATGAATTGGTGATCAATTTCGCTAGAAAACAATGTCGTCCAGTCGAGTCTGAATTGCGACCTGTGGACATTGGAAAATTGCGTTATCAGCCGTGGGAAACTGCACATCCTCTTGGAAATTCGTTGAATTTTTACGTTGACCAAGGGGTGAGAGATATCATTGGACCGAGTTTTATTTCTGCCCTCGACGCGCCCCTCGTGTAATCACGACCATTTTCTATTTCTCGCTTCTCTGGCTGCATCCATCTGCATCATCACTCGCCTCTTCCTACTCTGCTCATCACTTTTTCTCTCTTATTTTTTCTTAGCCCAGAAAATTGGCGCTTGCCGACCCGTGAGATATGGCCTTTTAATTGGTCATTTGCTCGGCCTTGGGCGGTCAGTTACTACGAGAACTGGGCAAGATAAAGAGAGAAAGAGAGAAAAAAGAGAAAGAGCGAGGCAGGACTGAGAAGCGAGCGAATAATTAGGATGAGGAGGAGGAGGAGAAGGAGGAGGGAATCCCGAAAGTACTTCTGTACTTACGGAATTTGCTTATGTAAAACTCGAGGAGTTTCAAACAGAAGAAAAAAGAAGCGAAGGATCAGCGACGAGTGCGTTCCGGAAATCAGACAAGTCGTGGGAACGTTCGAACCAGTTACATTCCGCGAGTAAGTAAACGCAGAACGCGCACGCGTCCTGTGCTTCCCGAAATCCGAGACAGATGGAGACGGATTTTCAATTTTCGACGCGGCTAACATTCCCTGAAGGAATTTCCATATTGCCGGATATCTGGGAGTTCCCGAAGGGAGCTGCCAGCCCTGGTCCTTCGAGACGCAGTAAGACGAGTCTTCGCATCGTAGACAAATTCCATTTGCAGCGGCTGAAGACGCCAAAGCTCACGTCCTTCGCGATCATTTCCCTCCCTCTGCCCCCCTCTGCCCCCCTGCCCGTCGGCTGCTTCTTCCTTCCTTTTCTTCTCGAGCCTTTGGCTCCCCTCCCGAAGTCGCGAGGGAATGCCTGCCGCATCCTATAGCCATTCGCGATTGAATCCTCGACGCCGGTGATTCAATTGACTCGGCCCAGGACAGAAGATCTAACCGCGGCACCCTTGCGATCCTTGAGAAATCTTATTTTTCTTTAAGAATTTTCCGACCCTCCCTTGTGCTCCTTTCCGCTTTGGATTTTCGTGGCTTCTCCTTCCTCTTCCAGATCTTCAGATCCCTCCAGCTCCTTTGATTTCCTCCTCTTTGGCTCCTTTTACTACTTCAGTGGATCCCGGTGCACACTTCAAGTGATACGTGATGATATGTGTATTTATGCGAATGGCGACCCCCCACCCGCCCCCCGCTGCTCCGACTCCTGCCGGCTGGGCGAGCAGCAAAGGAGCAGCGGTCACTCCTAGTCTTCAAGGATTCCTACAGTTTGTTAACTCAGAGGGAGCAGCCGTCGTGTTGGGCATTAAGCGTGGATTAGGTCCTTCTTAAAAGGATCGTTTAAGCTCGGAGCTTAGCGCAGGCCGAGGCCTAATTTACGGGACAAGGATTACAAGTTGGTTGGTACGTAATTGCGTCAGCCTGTGGGGCTTGTTCTAGGGACACTCGGAAAATGGCCTCTCGGTGTTCGCGTTGGTCACTGTGGCGGCAGCCCCCGTCGCCATCGATGCTGCCACCCGGAAAAATCGGAGCCTAAGATGAATTCGATTTTTATATCCGAAAGCACTGCTAATCTGCTTTAAAAAAGTTTTCTTTTTTTTGCACCCCCGACGAAAAAGCGCGAACCTGCTCGAGTATCTATCGGAACAATTTTCGATATCGAACAACGTCTGTCAACGTGTTTCCGCGCCTGTGTCTCCTCTATACAGGGACACAGTGGACGCTGGAAATTCTGGAAGATTAGCAGGAAACTGGAGCGTGGAGAACGCGTGAGCCTAATCACGAGCAAGAACAACTTGATTCGACTTTGCACCCCTCGCACGCAACTGCTACGTCCAGAAGATTAAGCGCACAGCCCATCCCGGCCTACAATAGTACTGTAGCCAGAACTGCTAAACCATAAGTGCCATAATTACTTACTTACTTACTTACTCGAGAGAGAGAGAGAGAGAGAGAGAGAGAGAGAGGCGAGAATGCAGACTGGCGTGTCCACATTAATTATTCCCGGTAGGCCAGTAGGTCTCGGCCTGCTTTACTTACCACCTTTTCTTTTTTTTTTTCACCCCTATATGTTTTCATGGCTCGTCCCTCGCTAACGCCGAACCCTCGCGTTACAGCCAAGCCAAATAAAATTGTTTCCACTAGGTGGTTTTGGGGACGAAGCATTGGCTTGTATGCAAATGGCCCGTTCTACGCAACTGTTAAGCTTCGCCGAGATTAAATTCAAATTTCTCTGCGCCCTCGCAGGATTATTCCAATGCCTTATCGTGCCTGAAACAGGCCGAAACTTTCGACATGCCAGTGCGTACGTAAGAGACGAATCGCGAGAGAGAGAGAGAGAGAGAGTAGACAAATGGCTTCGCATCGTACCGCATCATTCCCTAATATAATGGGAAACTCAGGCGCCATTCCAGCATCCATATTTCCAATTAATTTTCTTCTCGCTACACTCGCTACACTCGCTACAGTCGCCTTCCGAATTCTCACGTTAATTCCTAGAGGCTTCAGCCTTGATCTTCTTTCCCTTTTACTCCGAAGCAGCCTTCCTACATCCATCCATTCGATGCGATGAAGAAAACAGTCCACTTGCTCCGTGTCAACTGTGTCGGCTGTGTCAGCTGTGTCAGCTGTGTCAGCTGGGTCAGGTTCTGCGTTCTCGTGGGAAGCAAAGGCTGCCACCTTCGACACGCCGAGTGCGCCGGAGCTTCCGGCTCCCTGCGTTGGTGCAGGCGACACCCAAGAAGTGCTTCCTCGACCCTAGTAGTAGCAGTACCAGCAGTAGCAATAGTAATAGTAGTAGTAGTAGCAGGTAGTAGCCGTAGTAGTCGCGCTGCGGATTACGAAGCGGACCAACAGTTTGAAAGGCAAATAGGATCGAGAAAAGAGACGATAAAGTTCGACGTAGCGAGGACGCGAGTCGCTTAAACTTTAAAATCTGTCGATGCACAGGTCCTCACCCGGGTCCTCACCCGGCCCCACTTTAGTATCAACCTGTGCACTGAGCTAGGCTAACGGCTACGGACCTCGCTAGCTCCTTTCTTGAGCAGCCCTTCGTAATAAGATGAAAGAAGGAAATATCGGCAACGGAAGTTAAAGGAAGCTTCGATTACGAGCGAAGAGACGAGACCGAGCGAACTGCGCGCAACCGAAAGTATAAGAGGACCAAAGTCTTCTGGAGGATAGTAAGCAGAAAGAGAAATGCAGAGACGTCGAAACTTTCGATGAAGTTTAAGGATTCCGAGGGATGGGAATAATCGGACGAGCGAGTCCGCGATGGGATTTCCCTGTGCGAGGTGGACGTGGAACGCGAGGGGTGCAGCTGCAGCAAGAGAACAGACGAAACTCGACGGGGCCTGGAAATTTCCAGGCTGCTGGCTAAATAATTCAGCTGCGAGTTGCGCTCGCCGCCGAATTGCCAGGCCAATATATCAGAACTCTGATGGCGGACACTCTAAACCAGCTCCAGGGACACGGACGTTCATAAAGTCTCTGGTTATCCAAAAAAAAAATTGAATCTTTTGTCAAAACGTGTATGGTAGGGCTGTGTGAGAATCAATAGGGTCAGGGGGGTGAGGATGGGGGAAGGGGGGCAAAATAAAAAGATAAATAAAATCCATCTTTCATTGGCATGTAATAACATGACCGAGTAAACAGGAATTGCGTGAAAAAAAAGGTTAAGAGGATTCGGGGATACGCAGGACAGGGGAAGAGACTGACGGAGGATTCGATAAGAAAGAGCCTGAAGAATCGCAGCTTTCCGGATAAGGGCGAGTCACGTGAAAACCTGCTGGATCGTTTGACAGTGAAGTCGCAAGATCTGCGATCGGAAGGAATTGCGTCGATCCGAGTAAATCCTTACCTTTGCGAATGGCGGCAGGACTGGGGGTGGCCAGAACGAGCAATGCGAGGCCGAGTAAGATCCACCCCCAGACACAATTCCCGGCCGGGAGAGCACTCATCGTCATCCACCCCCCCGCCCCCCCAGTCGAGCGTCAATCCCACGACCTTCCTTGCAGCCACATTTGCACCGATCGACCTGCGACAAAAATACAATCATTACCTTTTTGGGACAGTGATCTCCGTGCCGTGCAACCTCAGTTGCCCTGGGTCAAAGGCGCGGAGGATTTTGATATTCGGGACCTCAGAGGTTGAGCCTATTTGCTGACAGTGACTGTCGTATTGTCTTTACTGGAGCCACGCACACGCACACGCACACGCACACGCACACGCACCACCCCACTTCATAAGTTGAAATCATCAGGGGGGATGACTGTGCTCGTGTTCGTATTCGTGTATTATAATAGAAAGGCTTGTGAATTGATCAGACCATTTTTTTTGCGTGAGCTACATGTAGACAGGGGTAACTAGTGGGGGGTGGGGTGGGGCGGGGGGGGGGGGATTGTTGCTTGTTATCAACCCTTTGAGAATGATTCCTCGTGTTTTACTCGAGCGATAAACTCGTCAGTTCGTTCGGGGCGGTCGATTCGACAAGCCCCTTGCTTACCCCGATGAGGTTGAGCGACAGCGCGGACCAAGGGGGGTGGCTAAAGTTAGGGTGAGTTTTTGCTTGCGCGACAATTTCTCTTTAGTCCCTTGGAGACGCGGTGGCATGACAGTTAACAGAATGTGGAGTGACGCGACATCTCGAGATTCTTGACACAGTAATTTGCGTGGAAAATGGAAAAATTCGGACGGTCGATAAATATTTCTTTTCCCCATCTTCTGCCGAGGTCCCCTAGAATCATGGGATTGAAATGATTGATTTTTCATTTTTTTCCTCCGATATTCGAGAACACACGTTTTATTTTTATTATTTCTACTCGGATCGAGACACTAGACTTTCGCCGAATTTCGTTCGGTCTGGAAAAGAAAAATTTGAAAAATCGCACAGACACGCGTTCGTTGCGCGCAGAAGGGTGTAAATGAATGGACGGAGGAAAAGAGGAACGAGAGGAGAAAAAAGAGAGTGACGCAGCGGGGAACGAGCGACGTTTGACGGCTCGCCGGGTTTACTCCGATGAGCACTTTCTTTTTTCTTACGTCTTCCTTCTTTCTTTTCGTCCTCTCTCCCTCCTCCCTCCCACGAGAGCTCCTTATCGAGTCAGCGCATATCTGATTTTTCTCGCGCTTCTCAACCGTCATTTGTTCTTTTTAATATTGGCCTAACCTAACCTAAGTGACTGTGCAAACTGCACACTCGTTCCCGCATGGGATGTGTATTCTGTCCTAGAGAGAAAGGATCTCTTTTTCATATTCATAGGGAAAGTGGATAAACTCGGGTCGACGTTACGTTCCCGTGAAATGTCCTGCAGTCTCTCGTTCCGAGTTCCAGAAAAACAAAGAGCGAAAGAGGGCAAACGAGAAGGGGGAAGAGGGAGCCGTTGTTTGCTTCGCGTTTAACTGATAAATTTAAAACTGTTAATTGTCGCGCAGAAATTCTCGCGCACAGACAGCACAATTCGCGCAGTTACGATTACACAAACCTCATGAGAATTTCTCAAATTCCTTAAAGCATCAACGATCGTATAAAGCATCGAATTTAGCAGTGGGATTTGACCGCGTTGACTGTTCAAAGAATTTCCCTGGATTAAATGTAAAAACTAGTCGGCTTTTTTTTCTGGCCCGTCGTTTAATTCGTTTGATCCTGGACGAGGATGCATCGAGTTGCTGTCAAACGATGAGTCGCGTCGACTCTTTTTTGCCGACGGTCTCTATTTACAAAATTATGGTTCACCGTTAAAATTTCTACAGCATTCATGGTTCATCGTTGAATTTCTTAGGTTTTTTTCAACGTTCTTTTAAATTTTCTTTTTTCAAAATCAACGCAGTAACGCAAAGCAGAAGTAACGAAAGCACTTTTAACATTTAACGCCGTATTTATAAAATCAAATGGAACTTTTATCGAACAACGAGAAGCACTCCGAGACACGGATTTTGTCAGCCTTCGAAATATCAGGTTTTTGAAAATTTGCGCGAACGGCAAAAGACGGGATACCGTTGGGACAACAGTTAGGGAATCCAGGGAATCCAGGGAATCCAGCGAATCCAGCGAATCCACTCGGTTCGAATGCTTCGATCGGAGGGTGCAAACTTTGTAAACGGCGCAAACTATTGATTCCAATTAATGGCGGATCGCGTAGCGGGTACTAATTAATGGGAGCTGGCGCTACTTGAATTTAATTGAATCGGATGAACGAACAAATGGCAACTGTGGACAGGACTATATAGGGAGGAACCGGTAGTGTCAATTCTGCCAAAAATCACTGCTGCCGCAATTTTCAAGACGAATCGACGTATCACGCATTGCGAGCTGCAACTGACGCCATTCGCTTTCCACGCCGGCGAATTCCGTCGCTCGGCAGACGGAAAACCAAAATCGAAAGTCAATTGATCTTTCGGTCTCCAGGCGGCCAGCATTTCCATAGTTGCAAAGTTCTATGTATATCCAGTGCAATTTGGAATGACAAAAGCATCATCCGCCTTCCCTCCTTACAGCTCTTCCATATTTTGTGCTTTTCAACAGTATTATTTACTTTGAGAAAGATCAGCGATTTTTCGCACCCCATATTGTGTCATTCAAATAAATAAAAGTATATTTTTTTCCTCCCAAACCCTTTAATCAATATCCAGCACTAAGAGATGCCTTGCGAGAGGATTTCTGGCAGGATCTCATGCCAGGAACCAATGATATTTGGTCAAGAAATATTTGGCAATTGAGTTTATTGAAAAGGCATGTTAATTAATTTAAAGTGGAGCAATGCTCAAATATCCTCGTTTCTCATTGGCTAAGGTCCTTTAGCGATTGGCGATTCTAACGTGCAATGGGGAACAAGAGAGAAGCAGATTTTATATGGGGAAATGAAAACGCGAAAACTGCAAGAAACACAGGCTGATTGAAAACTGTAATAAAATTTCTAAGGGGCCATTGATCTGTTACCGTTTTCTATAAAATTCTAGTGAATTAATTGTGATCGGTTCACTCGCTAATTCGCGATAATCCGTTGGACGACACAAAGGAAAAATTAAAAATTAAAAATCCTTCTTAATCGAAGATTAACTTCCTCAGAGGAAAATCGGCTCCACGAAACGTAAAGGAGAACTGGTTAGGTGTCCAACCTGATTCGGTGAGTAGAGTGGAAAAGCGAGCGCGCAGGAGTCCTCAACGAAATCAGATCACGAGTGTGTTAATAAAGGCCCTCCTGAAAATATTAAATCACTCGCTGAATGTGGAGGCGCGTCTACGTAGGAATAACGTTGCGCAATGCTGAGGCGTCGCGCGTCTTCACAACGGACGGACAACTGAACTGGCGCGCTATAGGCGCGTAGATGTTTACTTGCCGACTCGACCCGAAGCGCGACTTCGGGGCCTCCGAGATAAAGAGTCACGGGCGTCCAGATGCGTTCGGCCTCGTGGACTCGACTGGCAGCCCCGATGCTCTCGACCAGGACGAAAGCTCAGCGTGGCTGCCGTCCGATCGTCGGGTCGAAACTTGCGCAAGCTCTTTGCTCTCGCTTACTCTCGCTCTGGATTCCACGGCGGCCGCGAGGAACGAGCGCGCGCGCGCGCGCACGTGCTCCTGCCAGTGGGTATGTCATTCGCCGTAGACGGGCGCTGCTGTGGAGCGTCTCGGTGCGACCCACACACTTGCTCGCACGAGGAGATCCAAGAACTGCTAGTCGGGAGGTTAGGAGGTTCGAAAACAGAGCGAGGATGCTCGCTGGATGGTTGGATGGTTGGATGGTTGGATGGTTGGATGGTTGGATGGCAGGAGGGAAGCCAAGGAAGCCGGCAGAGGCTGCAGAGTCTGCCGAGGGATGAAGTCTGGCCCGAGAGGGAGGTGAACGGAGGTGCTGTAGGCACGTCAGGGTGGCACAAACCGTGCACAAGGTGTTTTTCTATTAAATGGATGTACGATGCCTGCCGGATTCTCTCAGTATTTTCCGGGGCGGCTCGATGCACCCTGGGCGGAGTGGGATGAGAAAGAGGGTCAGGGGGGAAACGAGTGTACCTGGAAGCGCGAAAAGCACGAGAAGAGGGAGAGAAAGAGAATGAGGGAGAAGCGGAATCATCGATCCGGTAGACCTGGAATTTCTCCTGCTCATTTGCGAGATCCAAAACTGGCCGCAAAACTTCCTAAAACTCTGACTTCTACCCGAGTAGATTTGCCTCCTCGCGCAACGTCCTGCCGAATTGATCCTCTTTGCGCGCTGTTGGACATAAATGCAATCGAGTCTCTCGGAGCAGGTTTTTTCTTTTCGATCAATCGCCCATCTGCTCGTCGACGTTCGTTCGCGGGCGCCGAATTTTCGGAGACTCAAACGAACCGCTAGAACTTGCGGAGCAGTGAACGACGACGGGTCCTTGTGCCGAGCATCTCGTAGGACGCGCAGAGCCTTCCAGGGCCATCCGTTCCTTGAAATTGACACGCAGCGCACAGGCTCCCCCGGAGGAGCCGACCAGGATCCGGGGAAGCGCTCGATAATGCTGTGCTAGTATGTGTGAGTCTAATAGTTTAATTAGGCAAACAGAGAAGTCAGTCCTGAAAGTAAACGTCTTCCTTTTAGACTACCGACGTGCCGGCTTGTCCCCCTTCTGCTCGGTAGACCAGATATTGAACCCAATGAAAGTGTCTATATATAGACGTCACCCGGTACACAAACTAATTTCCTGCATTTAAGCGCGGCACCCGGCCGTCCGGAGGACGAAACGCGACGAGAAGGGGCGCCAGGGGGCAGGGGAGAGGAGGAGAAATTCAATCGACGTCGACACTCTTTCCACGATGCCATGAAATATCACACTAGATGGCATCAGGGTGCTGCAGCCTCTGCTACGACCCTGGATCTCTCCTCAAATCCTCCTGCAAGATATCCAAAATCACGAAATTTCTCTATTCTTTCGAAAAGTGATGGTCACGTGGACTCCCGTGATCCTCCCCCACTTCCGTGAACGCAACGCTGCGGCCTATCCGTCCGCTTGGTTCTGCGTCTTCAAAGAAAAAGCCGCCGTGCCTGTGCATGTGCGCAGTTGCTCTTGTTCAGATTAATGGGTCTCTCTAGGTCAGAAAGGATCTCGAAATGCAAATACAATTCGCAATTCATCTTTGTACGTATTCAGGAGCGACCAGTGGGAAATTAAAATTCTCGAGAGGGTGCACCGTTCCCAAGGGGATCTTGCGTTCGACGTAACTTGGCTTAGAAGTTCCGTCACGTCACTCTGCAGATTACCGGGACCCTTGACGATGGTCCCTGCAGGAGGAGAAAGTTCCTTGCGAGAAAGAAGCGGTGCTCCTGTGGCTTTCGTCTGGAGCACCTGAAACCCAGGGACCCTGTCAACCGGCGCCGCTCCTGGCACTGTCGCACTTCAAGCGTAGCGCCCGGAGGGCCTTTGACGAGCCTTTCGAAATATTGTATACAAATGCAAGAACTTCCACTTCCACGGGTCTGTATCCTTTGGTGTAGTCATTCTGAATAGGGTTCGGACGACGTGGCCCAGGCCGATTCGCCCCGTGCTCCATTCATTGATTCGGGGAGGGAGAGTGGAGGTGCTCCTTGAGAGTCTTGTACCCCGCGCAGTGCACCATCAAGTGATTTGCGAAGGCAAATAAGAGAAGCGAGAGAAGAAGCAATGGCGAGAAGAGAGAGAGGGGGGGGGGGGCGAAAAAAGATCCCAGGCGAGCGATAAACAATGAACGCAAAAGCACAACGAGACGGGGTTGCTTCCTGTACTCGCGTTACTCAATAACAAGAAAGAGAATATCTCGATCCCTCTTGGCGTGCTTCCCTCTCGAGGATTTCGAGAGGTTGAAGGTCGTCACGGGCACGCCACCCCACCCCCCCCCCCCTTTCCTCGTACCTCCCCGCAGCCTTATCTCCTCATCCCCTTCCTCATCCCTCGACATAAACTCACCACCGTAAAGGCGACTAACTGCGACCTCGCTGGAGAAATTCGCTCGCGCGAAGCGACTCGCTGATTTAACGGGCTATGAATAAACGTTGACGTTCCGTGCCCCCAGCTACCCTCCTTTTACGCATACGTTATTATTCGGAGCAATCCTCCAGAAGACGGAGAGCGCAGCGAGAGAATGGCAAAATGGCAAGGGAGCGAAATTACAGGCTGCTTTTTCTCAGCGTCGTAGGTTCGTTATTATTTTTTTTTTTTTAAATATAAAACATTACCTACTGCTCTGCTTTCACTTCGCATAAAATTCGTAGCAGCACGTAATCCAGAATCGCCGTATTTTTTTTTTTTCAAAAGAACCTAGGGAGGGGCAAAGGAAGAATAATGCAGAAAGTACGCGAGGAGGAGGATGGAGGCCGCCGGTGATAAGGGCAACGGAGGAGGGGGAGGTTAGCTCGTTCGAGCCGAAGAAACGGAGGCGCTCTGCCGAGAGCAGATCTATCCTGATTAGTCGGCCGGTAAACACGAGAGGGTAGATTCCCTGGAAGGAAGAGGGTCGGGTGGTGGCAGGAGTTTCCAGACGCTGCCAGACGCTGCCAGAGCCGCAGGGCCGCAGGGCCAGGTTGGACGACTGGATAGACGATAGGATGGAAACCGAGACCAGAATGGTTTAGTCTGCGAAGCCGAGTCAGCCCGGAGTCAGCCTGAATCCGCAATCCTACGAGTTCCGAACGTTGCATCAGTTACTTAGTCTGCGCGATTCTCGCCCAGCCTCCTCCTGCTCTTGTGGCTCCTGAGATCCTGACTCGGACGCCTCTCTTAACGAACCAGGAGATCCTTCCATCCCCTCCAATCCCTCCATCCCTTCCTCCCTTCCTTCTTGTTGTTTTCACGTAGCGCGAAATCGAAACGTCTTGTTACGTGGACTCGGAACACGCAGCTA
The DNA here is from genome assembly GCA_031762395.1 of Calameuta pygmaea. Classification (NCBI taxonomy): domain Eukaryota; kingdom Metazoa; phylum Arthropoda; class Insecta; order Hymenoptera; family Cephidae; genus Calameuta; species Calameuta pygmaea. The sequence continues at coordinate 280,516 of JASANN010000278.1, read as the reverse complement.
TCCGACGCACACTCGTGCATACTCGGCATACTGGTGACCAGTCGCCTCGTGCCGAGGGATGGAACCGAGTGGAACCGAGAGGAACCGAGAGGAACCAAGGAACCAGCGCTACCGCCCCTGGGCTCACTACCCCCCATCCCCCAATAGATCGCCTGCTTACGCGGCGATCTACGTCTCTAACTCTGCGCGTATCTGTCGAGTTACGTATCCTTCGTGTCCTTTAGGAATCTCGCAGGATTTGCCCCGAGCAGCCGACTGGAAGAAATCGGAATTTTATTCGCAGAGATCTTGGTGCTTCGTCTTCTACCCATTTCGAAGAATTCCTAACAACGTCAGCAACAATTCCAGCTTGAATAGCGCTAACCTGTGTACCGGAACTTTTTCTAGCCTCTTCTGTTTTATATTCGAACAAAAACAGATAGAAGCTTCCGGAATGGGAAATTTCAAATCGTGAAAATTCACAGTACAGCCGCGCTCTAGGGTAGCTAAAGTGGAAACATTCAATGAAAATACAGAGCCAAAGTTGCTCCGACCAATTAGACTCCAATTTGTGCAGTGGCAGCAGTGGCAGCAGTGGCAGCAGTGGGTGCAGTGGCTGCAGTGGCTGCAGCGGTCCCACCGTTGGCCGCAAAACGAACCTCTAATTAAAGTCGCACCGTTTCAGGATCCCTTAACGTCCCACTGTAGAGCATAAAGGGAAACCGGAAACTTCACGATGCTCCTGACAAATCGGCCAGAGGAAAAATTATAAAACGGCAAAGGATCTTGTGCGGGTTCCGCATCAAAGTAGGAAAGGTCGAAGAATTGCTCTAGAGGTTTCAAGGAGCTCGGCAGCGCAGCACAGAACATTTCTTTAGGCACGTAGACACCTAGGACCTAGCGTATCAGGAACTTACGCGTTACAGCGGAGTGGTCCAGCACTAATCAGGATGTCGTCAATCGACTGTCGTCACTCTCGGGTGCGTCCCCTGTCCCCCCTGTCCCCCCTGTCACCCATTCTGGCTGATGCTGACGTTCCAGTAGAGTCACAGGACGGTGGTCGACACGATCGACCCGATCGATTCTGTTCACCAAACGAGGAGAATAAAAAAAAAGGAAAAGAGATAAGATTCGCAATGAAGTAAGAATAAGAGAAAAAACTAAGAAAGTGAAAAAGAGATGAAAGTACTAAAAATTGTCTGATTCGTCACAGCTGATAGCGATAAAGGGGCGCACAAGCTGGAAGCTTCACTCTTTCAAGAGCGAACCATGTATATCGGATTCTTGGGCCTATTTTATTGAACAGTAATTCTTGCGATTTCTCTGGAAATACTTCGCCATGGAGTAGCGAATGAGTAGTTGGCGAAGGGGATGCCGATTCCGGAAGCTACTTCGGAGGGTTCAGTGGCAGAGCGAATCCACCCTGCGCGAAATCTCCTGCATCCAAATCTCTTTTGATTACTCAAGCTGGAATTTGGGTCCATGTTGGGACGCCATTCACTCGGTTCGAATGCAGAGCCAATTTGAGAAGACCTGTAGCTACTGCGTGTGCACCTATGTACTAGAGAGGCAAGTATCCCACGCCAATACAGGCTAGCAACACAGACCATAGATATGAGCAGCGCCAGAACTGAAATGATTGTGATATTGATTTCCAGGAGGCAATTTGCGTTAATAATGCAGGGTTGCTCAGCCCCCATTCCTTCGATAGGCCTGTGCACACGTGACACGGACATGACGCACATGACGCACATGACACACATGACACACATCACAGGCACGCCAGCCAGGAGATGCGAACCTTCGATCTACAGAGTCTTTCAAAATCACATCCAGGTGCTGCAAACGATTCGACACCTGAGACCTGCTGGACTCACGAGGCTTCCTTCCTCACACTCGACACATGCTCACGCGATTAGCCGCCACACATGTATCGCTGGTGTCGCTGGCCATCGAGTCGTTGACATTTCCTGGCATCGTGCCGCGAAATAATCCAGTCGATCGCGCGTTCTCTGTCGTTTGGCATCCATAACATTCGCGACCATTAATTCAACCGTTCTCGGTAATTAAGCGACGCGTCTATCCGCGCTGAATAACTTTGACTATATCTATTATCTATACTTTATTTACTATCTTCCGCCCCTATCGCTCTACAGGCTTCCGGCTTCCGACTTCCGCTCCTTCCTCGTGATCACTCGTTATTCCCTAAAGGCTCAGCTTCCGAGGTAAAACTTCTTGAAGCGACCCCAACGTAGGAAGACGGGCTGGCAGATACACGCGACTTACGCCGGGAGTCGTCCGTCTTTCCGTCGATGTCTGCATGGAACTTGGAGCCAACGGAAGAAGAATGGAGAGAGAGAGAGAGAGAGAGAGAGAGTGGGTGTGTGTGTGTGTGAGAGAGAGAGATAAAAGAGAGTAAAAGAATAAGGGAAGGAGTGGCGAGAAAGAGAGGGAGGGGGTAGGGGGGAACAAGACGGAAGAAAAAGCGCGGCGATAAAGGAAGCGAAAAGCAAGTGAAGATTGAGCACGCGACCAGCGCAAGGAGGCCGCAAACCTCGGATCTCCTAGATGAGAAATCGTATTTTTCGATGAGACAGGAATATAGGAGTATAGATATATATATATATGTATAAGCCCGGGACATCAACTGGCCTAGAGATTCATAATGATCACGCGTAGATCGATGCTCGTCCAGCAGGCGGCAGGCAGCGGGCAGCTTCCGACGAAGACGCGATCGTCGCAACGGTGGGGCAATCGCTGTGTCAATACTAGCAGGACGGACGAACGGTTGCCCGTTTACGCGCGCGCTGAACCGCGAGATTTATAGGCTCCTAGTTATTTGCTGGCTCGATAAAGCATTGCCCTTCGAAATGAAAGTCTCAGGATGCGAATTATTGCGAAACTCGGTGCGCCAGCACCTGCCAGCTGGCCTCCTTATAGCGAAAGCTGAAAATTATTCTTGCCACATTGGTGGACCAATTCGGAAAAAGTTTTGCTAAATTGGAAATTAAGAAACCGTTCGACCGATCGATACATTCAATATCAATGCCGATAACGTCAGAGTCGGATCGGTCGACTGGCAGGAAGCGCCGTATGGACCGGGTCGACGTGTGCGCGCGCGCGCATGCGTGTAGGCCTGTGCGTAACATATCGAGTGCGCGGTTGCGGCTTCGACCTACGGATTGCATAGAGCCAATCGCTAATGGTAATTAATTATTGCTGTACCTCCAAATAGACGCATAGGAAATTCGAACGACGCGGCTATCGACACCGGGACAGTACAGTGCCAATAGAAAATATTTGGCCGTCACTGTTGAAACGTTCATTCCCTTCGTTGCTATTCTCTGGAGTCTACATGAATTCTGTCCAGTGATTCAACAATGGTTGCTGAAATCCTCATGGAAATTCATTGGCAGAGTGGTCGAGCGCGGTGCGCGCGGTCTGCTTTGTTGGCTCTTCGACGTTTAAATAATTCGATTGGTCGAGCGACCAGTCAGCTATCCAGCCGCCCTCTCAGTAGTATAAAGAGGTGAAGGGGGTTCTGGATACAGATTTCTGCATCGACATTTACCGACACTTCGGGAGCCTTCGAAGGTTCGCATCCATGCTAAATCTACGTCGTAAACTCCCCTGATATCAAGGAGTGACGGCACGAGGATCGGCAATTCCAGGAATCGAAAGCTGATTCTAGGAATTTTACCCTCGATTCCAGGAATCGCACACGATCGAAAACCTTCGAAGGTTCGTGTCCGTGCTAAATTGCACAGGGTTGAAGAGAGAGGTTTTTGTTAATTCTTGGGGGTTAAGGGGCAAGGGGGCTACCTCAAAGCGTCGTGCGAGCGGACCGTGGGTTGTGGAAGGTATCCGGCTCCTCCCCCCCCCCCCCCCCCCAACCGGCACCGATAATTAATTGCTCGAAATAATCCAGCGTCGGGCTAACGATTAACGATGGGTTCTCTCCTGGCCATTTTTCCCCGAAGAAGAGGAACTCGCGAGCGAGAGAGGAAGAGGAGGAGACGTTCCTTGGAATCATCGAAGCGATCAAGTACACCCTTTTGCAGGCCCCAATTTAAAGTTAAGATCCCCAGCAGTAAGCAGCACCGCGTAGGCTCGAGATGACTCGCTCGTGTCTCCGGTTTCCTCGTTTGCCCCATTTCCTTAATTTTCATTAGGGATGGTCGTTATCGTTCAGCGGACGGAGAAGGACACCAGCAGCATCCCTTCTCCGGTGCTTCCTGCCTTTGAGCCGCTAGTTGCCCTGCTGGGGAATCCTCGTTGGATGTTGAATCACGTCGATACAGCGGTGGCGTCTGGTTGGCAACACGTACCCCAACCGCAGGAGCACCTTTTACACTTGATATGGCGTCTAATCTTGTTTCGTGATCCTTGGCATCAGGCCACCGAGAAGAGACAACGAGTGGAAAAAGAAAAAAATTAATCTGGTAGTGGAGACGGATGCCGAAGAGGCCAAAGAGGCCAAAGAGGCCAAAGAGGCCAAAGAGGCCAAAGAGGCCAAAGAGGCCGAATAGGCCGAAGAGGGAGACAACCTCGCGCTCTGCGCTGCGCGAACGCTGAGAGAATTTTCTGACTGAAGATGATAATTTGACTTGGTTACGTTGAACTGGGTCAAGTTTGCTGGGTACTGCAAAGAGTTTGAATATCTGCGAAAGCAGGACAGACACCAAAACGAAAAAAGAAAAAAAAAAGAGAAATCCCTGGGCATGACTACTGGGAACATTTTGGCGAATCACGTCTTGGTTGCATGAGTAATTAAATTCAATGATTCAGGTAAAGGGGAGGGCAGTCGAAGTTGCTCGTAAGTGAGGCGAAGGATCCTTGCTAACCGGTCATCGTAGCTGGAACACAGCTACTGCACTAGACTGCTACTCGCCAAGTCACACTGCTCTGCGTCTACAATGTTGATTGCACGCACAGATATCTATTCAATTGAAATCCATAGATAAAAAAGGAGAGAGAGGACAGTGGAAGCTCTGCAGGTCATAATAGACACATAGGTTATCACAGGAAGGAGGAGGGCAGTGGAAACTCTGCAGGTTATCGCAGGAAGGAGTCGACTAATATTTCGTCAATTAATTCCAACTGGGAAAATTCGGTGCCGGGAGGTAAAGGCGCTAATAAACTATTACATTATTCATATTTAATAAGGTTTTACTTTTAATCTAACTAGATCAGACAAAGAGTTACCTACTGCGTGCCAATAGTAATAGAAGCTGACTGGACTCTAATACTACAAGATCATAGATCGATAATCGCGTGATAATCTAGAAAATCGTATACGGAAACCTACATTGCCGCTTCGTGGAATCGCCGCTAGTTCGCGCTGTACGTTCAGTGTTCATTAAGTAGATTAAATCCATTAATCCCTCGAGCTTTTAGCCGAACAATCCGCACGTTCGTACGGTCGAGCACGGAGCCTCAGCCGGAGGAAAGCGCCTCGAATAGTATTACGTAGCCCAGTCGTGTGTACGTAGACGTGGGGCGCGATGGTGAGAACCAAATGAGAAATAATTCGAATCGTCATGTTCGCCATGTTAACTACGTCATCTTCTAACTGTGTAAATAGTCACCGGTTGCTACTGTGAGTAAGGAAAACGCCATTCGGTCTCTCAATCCATGTGGCTGCAATGGGTTATAGCACCTAGAGGTGGGTGCAGTGTAGACGGCAGGTATACATATAGCGCCTGCCAGAGAATGCTGTAGCTGATGTACATAGATACAATACGAGAATAATAAGATAGTATAGCGTATACACATATATAGGAACGTTATAAATTTTAATCTTCCGCAACGCTGCTCCCAGGACTAATCGTCCCTTTAACGTTTAATTAAGCCACCGTGCAACCTGACAATCTATTGGCCGAACGAAATCGAGCTGAGACAAGTTTAATCAGCTGGTTTGCGCGATAACCCCTTCGGTTCTTAAACATTCGACTGTCCGAATTTTCATTAGATTAAACAAATGTATGCATGTACGTGCGTGTGTGTGTGCGAAAACAGAAAGAGGAAAATCTTCAAAACTACGAATAAATTATGGAAAGGGAGCCTTTTCGCTCGAAGTCAGCAGCTGTCGAAGATTCCCGAAGCATTCTCTCTTTCCTCCAGTTGGAAAATCGAGCTTCTCACGTAAAAACCCTGAAATTAATCGGTAAATTAAGCCCGGTTCTTTTTTTGCAAGCGCCGCACAAGCACAGCTTCCACGGGATCCTGCAGCAGACTCACACTGGAAATTCCTCTTCGAATTCGTACCCAAAGCCCGACTGCACTCCCTTCGGGATGGAGTGGGAGTGAGAGAGAGAGGGGAAGAGAGGTAGAGAGAGAGAGAGAGAGAGAGAGAGAGAATCGCGCGACTGGAAGCTGGAACTCTCTGGTAACTAATTGCGAGTAGCAATTTGTCACGTAGACAAATGGCGGCTCATCAGACGCTACGAGCAAAAGCCGTTGAGTCCACGAAAGGATAATACCTATATGAACCCTGTACGTAGATACTGAATGAGAAGTTGAGACTTGGAGTTTCGGTCTGGTTGCGAAGCATTCCGAGTACGTGAGAATTTCCAAATTACCTGAATCCTATAAAATATTCCCTGTGAGAGTCTTATAGCTAAGAGCAATATAGCGAGTAAGTAAACCAAAAGGCTGAATTACTGATTGTGAGGCATCCCTGGGCTAATGGCTGGCTCGAAGCACGTCCCAAGAAATTTCAAAGAAGTCTGAAAAAGTGAGCGTCCGAAATCCCCTCGATAAATTCAGTTTAAGTTTCAATCTCGAGATCGTCCGATTCGTCTACTTTGAACCCTCCGAGGAATCCAGGAAGATCGTCGTCTAAGGATAACATCGTGGGCGTCCTCGAACTTACCTCGAGGTCTTCGGAGAGACAAGGAGGCTGGAGCCAGTTCTAGCCAGTTGGACCCAGTTGGAGCCAGTTCAACTTGAGTGTCTTTGCGATCCTCGGATATTTACTGGTCTGTGTCCTACCGTTGGCGTTTACTAGATCGTGCAAAAGAAGAAGGAAGACTCCTTCTCGCGTCCTCCGGCGTTTATGAAAAATGGTCGAGGAGGGAATGAGTCGGCGTCAGACCGAGGCCGAAGTCGCGCACCCTGAGCTCCGAGTCTCGTCCGATAAATCAGTCGGATTTTCTTAGTTTTTATCATTGAGAATTTCGATGTCCTTCGGGATCCTGCGAATGCTCCATTCACTGAAGGTTCAAAGTGGGCAATGGTGTCGGACCACGTCGACAGCTACCAGTCTGAAGTGCAAAAAACAAGAAAACGAAAAGAAAATGAGCATCCTCGCCAGGTAGATGCAAAAAGGAATTTCGACCTAGCGAACTAGCAATGAGATCGCCGAGCTAGTTCAGGGTGAACCGATACGATATACCAAAAGCAACGCTTAATTGTGCAAAGAAATTCGAAAGGATCCAACTACTTTTAATCATGGCTGCATGCAGTTTGTCCCTGAAGCTCAGTTTTCCACTTTCCCGTGGGGGGGGGGGGGGGGGGGGGGGGGGGGGGGGGGGGGGGGGGGGGGGGGG
>JASANN010000278.1:216625-272977 GCA_031762395.1 Calameuta pygmaea | reverse complement strand
CCCCCTCCCAGTCCCAAGGAAAACAACTTTTTCTTTCTCATCGCTTCGCTTTACAAGTTTTAACGGGAGGGACACTTGAATCTCCGGCGTGGAATTAGCCAGGATTCGGGATCTGGTTGGCTGTATACTTATGCGCTTCTAAGGGGCAGCCTAAAGAGGAACGGTTATTCTCCTCCTCCTCCTCCTCCTCCTCCTCCTCCGTGAGGGCTGAGGTCGATAAAATAAAAGCAAAGCCAGTGCCACTTAAAGAGAGAGACTTTCTCTACCTGACTTAAATGGGGGTCTGCGGACTTTGGGATAAAAATTAAAAGCTCGCCCCCAATAAGGACAAAGGTACGACACCCATGGCGCTTCTATCCCGCTCGGCTGCCGACTCCACCGGATGGATGGAGTTCCTCGAGAATCGGTGGAAGCCGAGAGAAACGTGCAAACCCACTCTGGCCTTTACTAATTAAGCCCCCAAGGCACCAACCTCTTCTCTCGAAAAGTCTACTACTAACTAGGCAGCTGCTTCCCTCCGATTTAGCCAGACACCCTTTCATGAGACTTTCTCAACCTTATCAGATTTTCATTTACCTTTTATACCAAACTGGAAATATAGGTACGGCATAAGCATTGCACCCCGATCATCCCCAATGGCTCCTCGAGTTCCAGGGGATGCAGTCGGCATCTCAGCAGGAATCCGCGTCCTCCAGTGATCCTATTGGATCCTCTGCTGCACTACTGTTGATACCTTAGCTAGACGTATCTATGCATAGACAGGCGATGCCGCGAATGGAGTCAGAGAATCGCGTCTGGAAATTTCTGGGCTCAAAGCACGAGCTGCTTTCCCATTTGGTTCCTACGGCACTGAATTTAGCTACGCACAACCGCGCACAACCGCGCACAACTTCACACAGTCCTATTCAACGCGGAATTCTTCTATTGCGGAAGCAGCCTCTTCGGCTTACAATTAGACAATACGTACCTACGCGAGTCAGAGACTCCAGCCAGTCCAGTGGTTCACTGCTTTTTGTACTACAGTAATTATACCTACATACTCGTATACGTCACTCACAGGATACGTTTATTCCCACCATCAGTGATTAGCTGTGCACTTGGCTAGTGGTTGCTCCAAAATTTTATTCCCAATCGACCAGCCAAATCCTTCGAGGTTTATCGGAACTTCCGTTATCGGTTTTTCTTTATTTTTATTTTTACTTTTTTCCTTATCTTTTTTGCCTTCTCGTTACGTAGTTACGTACTACAGGTCTGTTACCGTTTCTGTATATAGCATTATGGTATATATCTATATCTAAGCATATTTGTCCTCTTTCTCATCGCGGCTGCTCCATTCTTTATCTTGAAATAAAACATCGCGTCGACGCAGATCCAAGACAGCCGATAAACAGTGCGACGTGCCTTTTCCACTCTGTAGAGTCTGGAAGAAGGTTTAGCCTCTTTAATGGGGCAACAGGCGGTGCTTATCGGGGAGCCTTTCTACCAACCGAAATCGAGTTCCGATTTTCTATCGGAACATCAAGGAGGACCTGTTTAAACTCCAGCTTCCGCCTCAACTAGATATTTATTATTTTATTCTTTACGAACCGTCAGTTCTCATGCATTTATTTGTGCCTTCCATAGACTCACGCAAGACTTGCAATCACATCCGTCAATTTACAATAGAGAAGTCAACAGTCTTGCTTGCGAGGATAAAACATTGAGAGAAGAAGAAGAGAGAGAAAGAGGAGATCGTAGGGATCATTTTAGTCCAGTGTCTATCTCACCCGATCCTTTTCTACTGAACGGTCCCAAATTGCCGGGCTCAATGGACGACACATGCAGACTCTACTTCGGCGTCTAGATACGCGCCACGCGTATCGCATCGATTCCATCGGCATTCGGATTTTTAATTAGCGAAATCGTCCATGAAATTTTCTAGGCATTCAATCATTTTCTATCTCTGACTCGAGAACGGCGCCGCTGAGGTGTGAAGGCAGATCGGTTTTGCAAGGTAAGCGAAACTCCTCGCCTCGCGGGAATATATCCTCGAGCCCCAGAAATCCGATGTGCCTCGCAGCTCACTACATTGCAGAGCCATTCGTGCGGATGGCAGTGATCCTCTCGGCGCTCCCACCCTCCGACCCTCCGAACACTCCTCCTCCTCCTCCTATCCTCCCTTCGTTCAGCAGAAAATTATTAAGGTTGCGGATGACACTCCAGTCTCGCTGTGAAAGGCTTCCATGTTCTTCCTGTTGCACATCCACAGCAACCTGTTATGCCGCGAGAATATTTGAGTCACCCGGCGAGAATTCATTAAAACACGGAACAAAGAGGAGGACGGAAGTATTTGTGCAAGTTCAGGTGTTCGAGGAGGAGCGGCGAGGAAGTGGGGAAGAGTCCTACTCGCATTGGGTGAAAACAAATTCTACACGCGAATGTAATGTATTCGCGTAATGTGGGGAAATAAATGAAAATGACGAAACAAAAGGTTCGCAGCCCTGAAAGAGGCGCAGACCCAACGCCGGATCCCGTCCTGCCATCGAGGGCTCGAGGAGTCGACGTCAAGCCAAGCGCATTGCGTTATGAGCTTGTAAAATGCAGTCTGAATAATCGAGAAGCGAGTCCAAGTGGACAATTGGTCCATGAGTTTGCAGTTGCAGTTGCAGCTGTGTTCCGTGACGAGTTCACGAGCTCATGAGCATCATTATCGCCATGGTGCTGCCTTTGCTTATTTGCTAGCGCAGAGTCACGGATACGTATAGAGTAACGGTGCCAGTCAACAGACGATCCAGCGGCCTCCTGCGCCAGTGCGTCCTACCCCCCTTTGGAAAATATAAAGAGGTGATCCGCTTACGATACACCCACGTATCCACCGGGTGGCCAAATACAGAGCTATTTGAAATTCACTGCGATCGACGACCGTGTGCGCGATGAGACCAAAAAGTCATTAAAAAATAATCCGCGAATAAAGAGGGAAAAAAAAAACATTGGACGAGTCGTGAAATAATTTTTCTTTTCTCCGTGAAGAAGGATCGTCCAGTGGCTGCAAGAAGAGCGACGTTAATTAGAGATGTAGTCCCAAAAGCGACTACCCGGGGAACAGATGGCGAGGTTGCTCTTCTACTCGCAGAAGGAAAAAAAAAAGCAGGAGGTGAAACGACAGGAGGCACCGGAGGATTACGGCTCGGAGACAAGGAAGAGTGCAGTGCTTTTTATTGTCGTGGCGTCTCGGCCGAAACAGGACGAAGAACAGGAGGAAAAAGGAGAGCAGTTGTTCGAACATTTTCCCGCTCCATTAACGCGGTGGGATGCTGGCTTCAAGTTTGCTTGAGGTTTCCTCCAAGTTGGGTTCAGCTCAGCGCGAGAGCAACGACACGACGCGGACGAAGTAGGCAGCTTAAAAGAGCACCGGATACGCCGCAGAGAAAAGCGAGACAGTAATTTTTAATTAAAACTTTCTCACACCGGGCATTCTGTATTTAATTTCGCGATATTCGCCTCCGTGCGCCATGGGATTTGCCTGCCTCGTTCAGGTACTGCTTTTTCTCTCTCTTTCTTTTTTCCCTCGCCATTTTTTATCCTTTGTCCAGGATTTCTGTACATTTCCTCGGCTTCAGCAATTTTCATAGCGACTTCGAAGGTTTTCGTGTCAGGTCCTAAGCCCCATTCTCCCCCCCCCCCCCATTATATAAGCATCCCTAGCTGGCGCATTGAAAATTTCCTAGTTTGCGGAGGCCTCTACTAATTGCAAGTTCGTCCTAGTGGATATTTCCGTGCCAGTCCAGCCTCAATCACCTCTTAATCGATCCTCTTCTTCGTCTCTGAGAGTGCGAGTGAGAGAGAAAGAAAAAGGGGAAGAATTGGCTCAGAGACAAAAAGTGAGGCTTGTTTGGTGGCGTCCCGATAAACCACATCAAGGTCACTAAATATGGGACATTCCCTTCCGTCGAACCCTCAAAATATCCGTGACTCAGGCTGCTCGCAGCTCCGGCAGCCGCTCCTGTGCTCTTTCCAGAGTCGCCCCCATTTCCCCAATTATCCCCCCACGGATTTCATCCCCTCCCTGCCGCCCAGAGCAGCCTTCCTCCTCGATAACTCTTGAAAACAGTTCGAACTTTGGCTCGGTCGCTCATTAAGTAGAATCGTTCACCGACGCAGCTCCGACAATTGATCCATTTACAAACAGACGTGGAAGGAAGAGCGAAAGGGAAACAGAGATATTTCCGAGGAACTCGAAGGAAAGGTAAATTGAGCGCGGATCAGGAAGTCGAGCGGAAGGGTCAGAGGCCACGGTGGACATTACACCCCAAACCAGAATGAGGGATTAGTTCAGCGAAAGGGGGCTCTGGAAAATGCTGAGGGTGGATACAGTGGTTGGCCAAGATGCTTCCCCTTATTTATCTCGCGCAAGCAAGAGATTAGTTGGGAAACTGCCGCTGACCATTCCCGATCTGTAAGACCGCGTTCGGTATTGCCGGAAGTGGATGAAGATTTTCCTAAAGTCAGGCTGGTCCGCAGGTTAAAGGATTACACGTGGGACATATTCTTCTCCTATGCTGTCGGCCAGGCTAGCCCTCGTTAATCAGGGAAAGTTTTGGCCTCTCGCTCGCACTGGTGCTGCGCGAAAAAGACGCACTGAGCGACGCTTTGGCGTCTCCCTCGCACCACAGCGCCATCTGCTTTGCGCGCGCAGGCCAAGATACGTGAACAGGCGCCGCCAACTCTCCTCCCTTACCTGACCGGAGCGCACTGCGCCTACAAACTGGACACCATTAAACGAATAACGACACAGAGTGCAAAGAGGGTCGGTGCCAAGAATAGGAGTGAAACGGAAGTGACGCCCGGTATTTCTATAGTATTTCATCCTCTCGTGGCATTAGGATCCATTTGTCATTATTCTACCTGATGCATCTGTTTACCCACTCAGGAAGAATTCTACTTGAAAATGTTGACTCTGATGGTTGAAAGGCTGCCCTTCCAGCTGCCCAGGACATCCGTGGACCAAACGGATGACTGATTGTGCGAGGAGCGAATGTCCGGTAGAGGGGAGCGGGAAGAGGAAAATGTGGAGATTGCGTAAGAGATGGGCCCGGATACATAGCGGACAGTAGAGAGGAAATATGTATTTACTGTGTAAGGATGCTGCACGGAATTTCCGAAGATCGTGCCGTCGATAGATCCACGGGTAAATTGCATAGTTATCTTTGAAGCATAGTGTATGTGCACTATCTGTGGGAATACAGGGAAGAACTTCTTTTATTTATCTCAAGTGCTATTCAATTATTCCAAGCCCGCAGTGAGATTCTCTAGCCATCTATTCCTGGAGAATAGATGGCTTATAGCAACTGGGAGGTGGGAGGTGGGTCTGGGTCGGGGTCTTGCAGCTCCGCAGCAAGAAGTTCGTCGCCGACCAGTCGTCCTCCTCCTCCTCCTCCTCCTCCTCCTTCCCCCCGCCAACCAACCGGCAAGCTCTTTCTCCTCCTCCTGCCACTTGTACCAGCATCCCTCCTGACTCTAACGCACGTGTACACGGCGCATCTAGATAAGTCCTCTAGCTGGAACCCAGACCCACCGTCTGCCTCCTCCGTGCTTCCTTCCTCTTCCCCTACTTCCGTTTATCCTTTCAAACTTTGCCCATGTCTCATCCCGAATTCGAATGATATCGTCGCTGGGGCCAAACCCAAAAATCTATCCTCGCTTTCTCCTAACCCTTGTCGATTCTTTAATTTCTCTTAGGCTCCCTTCAGTGTCCCCCCCCCCCCCCTTTTCATTCTCCGAAGCTTCAACCATCCCTGGCACCTTCCCTTCATCTATGATCTGCGTTATATCTGCCATTCGATGTTGTAAATAAGTAAGACATTCTAATGGATTCTACTGAGCCAGCCAATCCTCTTGCCGACATCCAGGTATCTTCCGGAAGAAGGACGACGCCAGGAGGTCCAGACGTGCCAGGAGCGTCGATTTTCACAGGCGGTCCAGGACCCTGAACGACCCTGGACCTCCGAATTTTCCCCCGTGCACCCCCCCTTCCACCCATCCACCGATCCACCGTGACCTCAAGGGCTCGCACGGTAGCCTTAAGAGATAAGCTACGGGCTTTAATATCGCGACAGCATCCTGAGCCACAAGGGAAGCCGTGAGAGTTAATCTTCTCGGGGATTTTCCATTTCGTTCTGCGAATGAGAAGCGGGTAACAAAGTGTCACGTGGTTTTAAAGATTTCCCAATACATAAGAAGGTGCGTATTAACGAATTGCCGTTATAGATAATGGCACAAGTGTACAGAGGCATCATGCAGGCGCACAATAAAATGCAGGCTGCCCGAGTCCCCGCATGATCCACGGCCACCGCGTCGCCACTGGCAACGTCTCAGCGTGCCAGTCGGTTTGGGATTCTTCGGGGATGCTGAGAGACTGCAGACTTCCTCGAAGTCTGAGGACCTGAGAAAAGCGGCTTTCGCGAGCGGGATAGTTGATCCCTTTGCCCGAGATCTCGAAACCTCCTCTTTCTCCTCTTTCTCCTCTTTCTCCTCTTTCTCCTCCTCTATCCGCGGAAAATCTCTCCGAGGAGGCTTCCTATTTTTACAGGGATATAGACGAGAGAATGAGGATCCAAGGAGGAAAAGGAATACGTACGTCTTTCGGCATCACAACGTCAAGACGTCGTGAGAAATCCAGGTGAAATCTCGGCCCGTTGCAAATCCTGACTTCCTTCAGCTCTAAGTATCCTTCGCATCGCCTTCCTGACTTTCTACGATACTTTAATCCTTTAGATTTCACTTTGCCTTCTCGTCCCAGAAAGCTTTCGCTAGGAGATTCTTCCCTCCATCCCTCCATCCCTCCCTCCCACCCTTGCACCCTTTTCGATGTTTGCTCTTCGATTTATCTCTCCGCATATCAGTAATAGTTCAATCTGGATTCAGAGAAGCTAGATTGTTATTGATCTATTATTCCTCTGATTAATATCCCATTTTCCTTTCCTTTTTCCCTTCAAGCTTATCAATGCCAAGAAAGTAACGAACTTGCGCCTATTATAGGCAAATCAAATAGGAAAGTAGATACTGGGAGTCTCTCGAGGAATTCCCAAGGTCGGGGCTGCTGGTCCGCTGCTCATTGGCTACTCGGGGTATTTTCAGTTCCTTCGAGACCGTAAAGGCCGTAAGGGCTGCAAACGTCCCAGGTCCGTTCAAAAAAAAATTATTGATTTTTCACTTGTTTGAGTCAGGGTGATATCTAATTCCAATGTGCTCCGTGACCTGCATAGATAGGTATAGGCAGAGTCAGTGTTACGTCAGCTCTTTTTTCTTCTATCTTTCACCCAAACTAATTTCTCCCTCATCGTGATGTCGCAGTACGAAACTTTTTTTTTTTTTTAATTTTCGGCTCTGTCAAATTGAGATTTTGGATTCTTTGGTCTCTTTTGAATTTCGCACGATTTTCTGGCAGAATTTTAGTTCCCGGCTCCAGATGCAGTTTCCAGCTCGGCCCTCCGACCTCCTGCACGATGGCTTTTCCTGGGCCAGCATTATTATAGCGAGCAGGTTGGAATTTTCCAAGGAATTCCAATTTTACGAGAAGAGACAGCGCGGTGTCTTTCGCACGCTCAGAGATATTTTCCTTCGGCACGAAGCACGAGGTGGATAGGCAGATGCGGTACCAATAGCGGAACGGGGCGGGGGGGGGGCTGGAGGGGGGAGAGCTCTTAAGTCACGCAAGTCCTCGAGGGAGCGACGACAACGGATGCCAGTAGTGGATGCTTAAGAAAACAAAAGGACCCCGACCTCCCTCCAAAGAACATTCCTCCCCCCCGCTCTCTCTCTCTCTCTCTCTCTCTCTCTCTCTCTCTCTCCTTTGCCTTATGCGCCATCTTCCCTATGCCCTCCAACTCTTTCTTGTTCCTCCATCTCGACTTCATTCTTGACTTCCTTGCCGCTGCAAGTGCGATTGCCATCGCCGCTGGATGGAAGTGCACCTTTCAAGGAATTAATCATTCCGTCCCCCGGGCCGTGGGGTAGCAACGACAGTTCCAGGAGACGACGACGACTACGGCCTTGGGTATCCGTATCAGTTTGAGTTTCCGCTCTAAAAGATAAAAGACAGAGCTAGATCGTCAAGAGGGAAAGATTCCGATGATACAAGGGCGAAAAAAGTGAAGGAATGTTTCTCCCCTGGTGGCAGCAATTCCGCCAGCCCTTTGCAGCCGCTTTCGGCTTTGGCGACTCCCGCGAGAAGAGTGCCGGAGTGAAAATTAAAAAAAAAAAAGAATTCACTGCCGATTAGAAAGCAGGACTACAGGGAGCCTCGGCGCACCGTGCGCAACATCTCCGTCTCTTGTGGAAGTAGTAGATGTGGAACTCTGATGATAGTGATAACAGATGACTATGCCTAGAGAAGTCACGGCCATTCAAATATGTATCCCTCTTTATTGTACCCAAACTGGGCCAACAGGCGTATCTTGAGCATAACAGGGAGCAGCTGCGCGTTTAAGGGAAGTTCGAAAAAAAATCTAGAAAGGGAAAAACGATCGAAACACAAGGATTCCGTTGCCAGGCGGAACACGGCCAGAAGTGCAGAATCACGTCAGCGTACGTAACAGCCTTTGGTCATGGGTCGCTATGGGCGTTTAATCCGTGATGGCTCGAACGAACGTGCTTCGTCTCCTAACCGATCTGTACTATATGTATATGTATGTACATATACTGCGCGCCCTCAGGTGTACAAATGCTCAAGCGAAGATGTCTGCTATAGGTTAATTCATCTTGCTAATGTTTCCTGGTTTCAATGGGCTGAGATGGCCGAGATGGCCGAGATCGCCTTTCCAGGCGCATCGGGTCCAGTGGGCACTGCAGGGATCTGCCCCCCGTGTCTGATGTCCGCCGCTCAAGCGAGCAAAGTCGCGGCTCTTCTTTGACGGCGCACGGAGACTTCGCTCCAGCCACACGGACGATCGATAATGCTCTGCCAGGAGGAAGGTGATTACTCGATGGCTTCGCCGAGAGACCATGGGCTTCGTTCCTTCCTGGAAGAAAGACTGGGAGACTTGGCCATCCTCAATTCCCAACCCTTTGGGGTTGATGAATCCTTTAGAGTCCCGCACATCTACGTTTTCTTAGAGCCATTAACAACTATGTCGTTAAAAGTAACTGGAAATTTCTCAATTTACATGGATATTTGGGTGGACACGCAATAATCGGGCAGGAGCTCAACGCGACAGCTAAGTCTTTTGTCTGGTTTGTTCACTCGTGCAGTCCGAGCAAACGGAGGCCATGGGTACCCTTACCGTTGTGCTCGTGAAGCAAGAGAAGTGGTAGATGGGCGAGCGAAAGAGAGAGAGAGAGAGAGAGAGAGCGAAGGAAGGGAGGATAAGAGAATTAAAACTAGACGGAAAGAGAGGGATGCTGGATGGAAAAATGTTGGGCATTCATCGCTTAAAAAATGACCTCGTTTCCGGCGACCAGAACGAATGACTCTGTAAAGTTATAAGCACCCAAGACACCAGGCTACCCGAGCTATGGCGAATAGGGCGAATAAGACGAATCCTCCTAACTCCGCACAAGATTCAGTCGACTTTCCTCGATTGTTGCGCTCCTTCTCTCTCTCTCTCTCTCTCGCACTCTAGGAACACGCGACTCATAATGAGAGAACAGCGGAAGCAATGAGAAGGAAGCCAACAGGAGATCTCGTGCTCGTTCGCGGGAGCAAAAAGAGGGCGGACCGCGTGGTGCCTTGATGTAACCGTCCTGCTTGAGCGTTGAGTATAACATCCCTTGCCCCTCGCGCCTTCACAGTCCCTTCGTGTAATTTGTGTAAGATCAGCAGGTTCTCTCACGTGATCACACACACATTCTCAATTGTCCTTCCGATTGTTCCCCAGCTGAGCTGAGGTGGATCAGTCTCCACTCCGCCAAAACGAGAGCTCCGACGGAACCTATCGGAAGAGATGGTAGCCTAACGGATCCTTTAGATTTTTGGGGACGCTTCAAATCGAGAAACGCAACCGTAGGTGCTGATCTTTGGGGTCGCGTGAAATCAGCAAACGCAACTGATGCACGAATGGGAGCGAACGGTTACGGAAATGCACGGCCGATCAGGCTGCTAGGTTGGGGTAGAGGGAGGCTCGGAGGAAGCCTGAGCTAAATAGTCCCGGAAACAGAGCGCAATTGATCGAGAACTTGCCAGAACGAATCGCAGTTACAAAATTGAAATCCCTTCACCAATAAATAAATTAAGACTACTCACTGTAGCTGGTTCAGCTAATCCTCGAAGACTGAGAACTGCATCCAGGGACCATTCGGGTGGGCCCTGCACTATAGCACAGCACTGCAACACCGAAAGACACGCAGAAAATCGACGGGATTTTCTGAATATTGCAAGAGCAACGCGAGAACTACACAAGCGAGAACTTTCTATGCCATAAGAAACACAGCTAGAAAAAGTGTAAACAAACAGCCCGAGAGCGCGAGGCGGCTCGAGACAGCCCGATCGGTGTCCCAAGACAGACTGATTTGAACAATAGTCAAATGCGGCAAACTAATCATTCTGATTGGTCGAGATCCTTAGGGGAGAGTGGGGCACACTGTGCCACGGTAGATTCCTCGCAGGCCTGTGACGCGTAAATATTAACATTTTTTGTGTCAAAAAATGAGCTAACTTGAATGTGGTCGGTCCTTATTAAATTTCAACACAGATCACTAAAAAATATAGAAAATTATAATAGATTTGGACTCTTGAAAAAAAAACATTTTCGCTCGCTATCTAACTCAGTTTCCTTGAAAGTCCAGGTTTCGTCTCATAATTGATATAGTAATTATCCGTGCTTATTATATTTTGTTACTTTTACTTCTAAAAGTAATTAAGCATCAGGATGAACGTGGTTCGTTGCTAGTCGGTTCCAACGTACCACTGAGTTTTGGGGAACAATGTGTCACCTCTCGATTTTGTGTTGGCATGTAATATCGCGACGTCGAGACGATCCAACAAAAGTGACAATTAGTTTCTCGCTGGTACATAGTGGCCCACGTTTTACATAACTTGGCACATTCTACCCCAATCTCCCCTATAGCCGACGACTCTTATCTTCTCGCTCGAGTCGTCCCTTTAAACTAAATCGAGAGCGAATCGGCACGTGACTCTTGGAGATCCTCCACGGCCGCTTCCCCAGGGCATCGGATGGCAGCTGGGCAGCTCATCTTTAACTCGGATTAGGAAGCTCCTCCCCTCCCCTTAACCCTAACACACCTCCATCTCCGACGGCTCCACGACCCCTTGGCCTCCCTCGAGCGGCCCGCCGCTATCTCGCGGCGACCTCTGTCGCTGGTCCGTGGAGACGTCTCCGCCGGATACAGCCTCCTCTGCCTCAAGACTCTGTTTCTCAGCGGCAGATTCGAGCACCTCGACCTCGACTCAGCAATAGCAAATCTTTCGAGAAGATTGGCGTAACTGTACGAATCGACTGGAGAGCGCAGCTTCTGAGCAGAGTGGCGGCTCGAAAAGAACAAAAACGCGAGATTGAACTATCTGAATCGGTATCTGGGGTCGCCTGGTGACTGCGAGTCGAAAAATCACATCACGTGGTATGTCGATTTGGCTCCAGAAGGTTTCTCTTAAATAGAGGGTATCTTCGTTCGTGCAACCGCCAACGAGATCAAAGTGGTTGATATTTATAGTTTAAAGAAAATATATCCTGAGTTTTGAGCCTCCGTAATACATGACTTTAAGAAGAGATCATCCTGGTACCCGGATGTAGCTACATCAGCATATGTCGTTCTTCGTATCTACTATAGATCAACATACGGACAGGCGAATTGCGTGACAGTGGCGCTGTTCAAAAAAACTGATTCCCAGTACTACAGGTTCTTTCCAAGATAACCTCTCCTCTTCTGAGCAGATTGTATGCGGCCGAGGGAAAACGAGACCTGGTTGACAGGGAGCGATTCCCGTGTTCCAACACCTTCAGGAGGATTTATGAAGGGAGCTGTGGTTAGACAGAGAGAGAGAGAGAGAGGTACAGGAAGTGTGGAATCCGAGTGTGTGCGAAGGAGAAAAAGATATAAAGGAGAAAGACAAGGTGGAAAGATTGAACGTGCCCGCGAAAAGTTGTCACGAGGGCGAGGGGGGTCAGGGGGGGCCAGGCGGGGCAAGTGGGTGCAGATGGTCTGGCATAATAATCGCGCAGTCTGAAACCCGGCTACTGATCTTCTCGCATCAGCTGGCGCCTTCTAACCTAAGAAAACGCGAGAGGAAACCGTCTCGGGAGCTTTTGAGCCCTCCTTAATAGGACGTGAGATGCAGGGAGTTGAGGGGGGGGACTATGAATATAAAGGAACATTAACTAACAACGTGCGAGAGAACTTGCGAAACTGCATCCCCCAATTAGCGTCTCCCCTGCGTCACGCGACAATACGATGAGATTCAAAGATCGAGGGCGAATCAAATTTATGTGGACATCGAAGCCAATTCCGCATGAAGCTGTATCTCTTAACCCATTTGCATCATACAGAGATAAGAAAGTTACGCCCTTATCACAAAATTTTGTCAATGATCCAAGTGCAAATATACCAAAAAGGGTACAAAAGAAAAAACCCGTGTCCCTGCGCTATACACTAACTCACAGCAAACGTCATATAAAAGCGCATATATGCGCTTATGACGCAAATGCTTAATGCAAATAATTCAAAAAGAAAAAAATGGATAAATGAATATGGGAAAAAAAAGAGAGAATGAAAAATAAAAAGAGAATCCGAATGCACCACATGGCTCTGACAAGCGTCCAGGATTTGATTGCGCCGCATGAACGTGGACTGCAACATAATGAGATGCTGAGGGCGTAATTATTTGACAGCTCGTCGTGGTACGCGCACGTGGTTCGTTATCCTTTGCTCGCTCAACGACAGGAGCGAATGTCGCTGCTGAAGGCTCGGAAATAAAAGCACGGAAAGAGAGAGAGAGAGAGAGAGGAAACTAGAGGAATCGAATATCGAGTAAGACAGCCTTCCAGGCCAGCCCGCCGACCCATTTGATAAGTCTTAAAAGGGAGCCTCTCCCTCCAACCACTCAATAGTCCCTGACGCGTGACGCGATAAATTTCACTTTCGAACTTTATGCAGGATATCGGCTCTCTCGTTCGCGAATAACGGGACTTCCTCGGTTCCTTCCCTTCTCTCCTCTCTCTCGCCGGAGTAGAACGAATATTTACGAGGACCTGCATCGCAATAAATCTCGGGATACATTTATATTCCTTGGGCTCTCGATTCCTCTTCGTTTCGCGCGCCGGCAAAAAGCTCCCGTGTCTCTGGCCTAATGGCGCTACAGTCGCGTAGCGGCTGGTCGTACTAATTTCCATCATGGCCGCCCGCCCATTCATACGTCGCAGGACTAGCCAGGAAACAAACTGCTTTTCCTAAGCCTAGCGAGTAACATTCTTAGTCCCGAATAATTCAACTGAACGAGGATTACGATCACCGGAAGCTGAGGAAATGACGCCTCCCGTTCTAGGAATTGCTGTGCGGCCGGTTGCCGATCAGCAGGCGCCCCTCGTATCGCATGCGTCTCCCAATAATAAATCTTACTAGCGCGCAGGATGAAGATTCTGCAAGCTTGCGAACTCGTTTCTCCACGAGGAAGCACACAAAGTTTAGTCTGATCACATTAATGTGGCCTCATGGCGACATTAAACTTCCTGCCAGCGTGATTATCACACGTCACGCGAAAGCGACACATGCGTCCTATTTATTTCGCGAACACTAAGTTGTAAATCCGTATCGGTGCGTCCAATCAAATTCCTTCGTTACTAAAAATCTCATTTATCTCATCAAATTTATTGCACCGTTCGACATTCTTTTCCTTCTGTTTCAAGAATTTACAAAACTTCACAGACCGTCGTTCGCTTTCGCAACTGCCACCGTTTTTCCGTCCACTATAACTACAAAACTAGAAAACAGGTTGTCGCGCCTCATTAACATTATCATCGTCACCGCTATTGTTAATTTATCGATACAATTGTTCTTACATCACAATTCCGAAAGGATTGAAAAATAAAGATGATGAACGAATTATCTGTCGTGAAAAATAATTGTACGCAGAATATTACGTTCTTGTTGTTACGCAATGTCTAAGCAAGGTTTCCTGAAATGCACGAGGGAAACAAAATAAAATTACAAAGAATCTTAAGATATCCATTTCGTTGGGACTTCAGGCAGAATAGAGGCGGGAGTATGATATTGGGGACAACTCAGAGTAACCCAATTGTAACATAATATTCATAATATATTTTAGATATATAATAATTCACATATATATATATACACATATATATGTATATATATATATATATATATAATAAGGTATAGATTTGTTTTTAGCATTATAGTACATTTATGTTCAAAAGGGGTGCCTGGCTCGTGGATACTTAGACAAGAGTTTGAGGTTCTATTCTTACACAAGAAACTTAAAGGTGATGGTGGCTAGACGATTGAGAATCAGTGTCTGGACAGAACAAGCTTTGCCGTCCCCCTCGATTAATTTCTCGAAAGCTCTAAGCACCGCCGCATTTTGCATAATAAAAAAATGTACTCCTATTGAAAAAGTTGTATATCGCATAGGAAGGCAAAAGTGAGAGAAGAAAAGGAAACGTATGAAAATGACGTTACATGCCCCTTTCGCCCCTGGACAGACAGACAGACAGACAGACAGACGTGTGCTGGATTGCAGCGACGCTCTAATTTTAATAATTAATATATTGTTTTATTTGTCGCAGCGAATAACAAACCGCACGGTCGTGCATCGTCGTCCAGTCGTTGAGCCTTAAGACGATTCGAGTGACGCCCGGAAGGAGCGCGTCGTGTCCTTTGCCTATAGACTAATATTTTTCTTCTTCTTCTTCTTCTTCTTCTTATTATTATTACTACTATTACTACTACTATTGTTATTACCATTTTACTATTACTATTATCATCATCGTCATTATCATTATTACTATTATTATTAAGCGACATCAGCATCCAAGAATAATCGATTCTCAATCGCCTCCTGCTAAGCTCATCCTGGCCAGTCATCACTTTACAACTGGTCGATACGTCATGATCAGATTTTAAAATAATAGTGTACATATATATATATATACACATAGGTATATATTTCCTGTTGGCTATTTACCTTTGACATTTGTCCTTTCTGTCTCGTACGAGGAAAGAGCACATGTGTGTTAGACGACGCGGAGCTAACTGGCTGGGCCCATCGTGGTTGCTGTATTTATATTGGGAACGCACAAATTCAAAAAGCAAAGAGCTCTACGTCAAGAGAAATCAAAAGAAGCGCTTCACGAATAAATACTATTATTCTAATGCTTTTTTTTTCCTTTTCCATATTTGCTCGAACAGCAGGATAATCGCCATTAGAACATTAGCCCATTAAATTGTCAGAAATGCTTTCTTTCTTATAATCTGAAATGTCAGCTTTTCCCCAAAGATCTTTCGTCAAATATTCCTCTTTGTAGTTCGCACTGATCTGTAACACGTGACAACTGGATATTTTGTTGCGCCACCAATAAATTGCCTTACTTATAAATTTCGTTACAGCTAAAGTACCGCTATATATATATATATATATATATATATATATATTAAATATATTTTTGGTTCTTATTAGTATCACTTGAAACGACGGTATTAAATCCGCGCTACGAACTCTTTACGAGTTAATTATTTCGCACAGCATATGGATACTCGTGACAGTCGGCGTCCCATCGTATTCGACGTACCAATTAATTTTCACAAAGACGATGCGTTTGGTTTCGTTTATACTGCCGATATTGATAATCATTGCCTTTCCCAATATAAATACAATTAATTATTTTTTTTTCCCGTCTCTCTCTCAATCTATTTATTTTTCATGCTCACGCGCATTCGCTCTTATTCAATCATTCCTGCACTCACTCGATAGGCACCTGCGTCAGAGCAAGAGATACATTGGCTGTCGCTTCACTGTGTGAGTCAGAGAATTTCCTCGATTTCTTGAGGGCTGCGCGACAAGTCAAGAAAATATCTACGATCAACGTCACGAAGTAGAATAGAATCTAACGAAAGTCAAAAAGATCTTATAAGACATTTGGGCGATTCTCACGTGCTCCCTGCCCTTCTCTGCTCTCCCGCCGCACTGCCGGCGACGTCCTTAATACGATTCCGCATCCTATCAGCTGTAAATTAACGCCTACGGTTTTTCTTTGTTTTCTTGGATTTTCTGAACTTCCCAGCTGACTCAAGCGTAATGCAGCAGGACATCTTAGTTCGATAAAAAGAGAGGCAACTCGTAAAGGAAAGCGAAAGGGGATGAGGGACTCGACTTGCGAGGCTTGCATGTAATGATGTCAAGTGTGAAAGTTGTTTGTCTTATGTAGTGTACGTGTTTAAAGTAACGCGTGTCCATGGAAGAAGAAAAAAAAAAAAAAAGAAAAAGTGAAAACGACTGTAGCAGTTACGATTTGAAATAACAACTTGGTCATTTGCGATGAGTAATTATATTTCGGGGGGGTCCTACGTACAAATCAAACGCACCGATCGTTCTCCTATAGCTCCTTCCAAACTCCAGAAGAAAAAAAATCAAAGGAATACCAGAAGAATGACTACGGAGTCCCTGTTCTTTCTCCATGAGAGCTCAAAGACGTGTCCAGTGCTACATTAGATTAGCCTGTCAATAACAAACGTCACCGTATTAGGTCAACAATCTAATACCAAATGCAACTTTTCGTAATTCTTTCTGATATAATTTTTCCGATTATCGCACGCGGTTCACTCCGCATATAATGAGGACTCTCAGAAATGGCAGTAGATATACCTCGATATCTAAAGGCCAATGGGACATGTCCAATCTATAGGAAAAGTCAGCGGATTCAACTACATTTTAATTGTAATTGAAAGTGATACCTTCATGGTTTCATGGCTGCCATGTTCAGTGGAAACAGCTTTGAGAACGTGCGGTGCGCCTGGACGTCAGTAGATAATGTAATGTAACAAAGTCCTACATAGAAAGAAGCTAGGGGAATAGTTCAATGATCGTCCGCGTCGTGGATACGCTGACGTTTAGGTTGTTGCTGCTGATGCTCAGGCGGCTCCGGACTCTCGACGATGGCAAGGGGGGCTGGTGAGCCTGGCGAACTGTCCGGTTCCTCGTGTGCTCTCTTACCGCCCCCAACGCCAGCGTCAGGTCCTATGAAGCTCCCACTGAAACAACGTTTCAAAACCGATAAATTCCACCTGCGCTCGCACGTCATAAGGCAAATACTAGCTACAAATTTATAAATTAATTGCGCTTAGCGTACCTGTAATTATAGGAGGTTTGTACGATAACAGGAGCTGGACTGTATTGTCCAGCAGGGGACAACGAGTGCTCCTCCACTACGTTTCCAGGCACCAAGTATTTTTCTGGAGCGATTTAAAATCACAAATTGAATAAAAGTTCGACTCTCAATGTACCTGTGCCAGTGCACATCATAATATGTACCTTCTCTGGCTATATCCCCACTGACGCCATTAGTCACAATCGTGATCTGCTGCATGAGACGACCCTTATGAGTGGGAGCTGATGGCGGAGCATAAGGATGACCGGGTGAGCCTGGAGCAGATTGACTCGTTAGCTGTCCCGCAGGAGATGGCACGGAGCTGTCTGGATATGATTCGGGACCTGGTGAACCTTCCCGACTGAGACACTCGGGAGTCATTAATCCACTGATTCCCACATGCGACGGCGATGCTGGTGCGCTTCTGCTTATGACAATCAATGGAAAACTTTTAATTCTCAAAGAAACGTTAGGTCTAGCAGTTTGATCCGAAAACAAGTATTATGCGCAAGTACAGGAAAAAAAAAAAAAAAAAAAAAAAAAAAAGAAGAAGCACAAGAAATCTTAGTCTCCATTAAGTGACATAGTAGTGTTCTATGACTCACGATGAATAATGATAATCATGCTGGCTCACAAATCTCTATGCTTGTGCGTTTGTACGTTATCGTAGTGAAAATGAATTGACTAAAGATTCAGCAGACTAGCTCAAACGGCGGCGTACAAACCTTGAGGATAATCCAAAAGGAGCCCTGAAGCACGGAACGCCACGTTGCCTCCTCCGCCTGAAAGCCTGCTCTATGAGTTTGGCCTCCGATTGCGGGTCTATCCTCCAGAAGGATCCTTTGCCAGGTTCCTCCTGACTGCGGGGTACTTTGATGAAGTAACGATTGAGAGATAGATTATGCCTGATCGAATTCTGCCATCCCTTATCGGCAGTTCTGTAGTATGGATAGTTCTTCGTGATGTAAGAATAGATGCCCGATAAGGTGAGTTGTTTATCAGGCGCTGATGCTATTGCTTGCACGATCAGTTGTGCATAGGAGTATGGCGGTTTTGAGTCATCCTTAGGCGGACTGTAGTGAGCCGCAGTGCCATTTGGACCTGCATTGCTTCCACCTCTGTAGCGTGACTCCACGCCAGGCTCCGGGCTCATCTGTCTGCTGGAACTCTGGCCACTCTCGTGCCTCTCCATTCCTGAGTTTTGAGGATCATTTGCTACGGCCGCGGCATATGCGGCCACCATTTGCAAATCAGCCGATATGTTTCTCCTGCCCTGACCGGCACGTGGACTGGCCGGACACGAGTTTGCTGCACTGATTGTCCCTGTTGGAGATGGGAACGGACTGCTATACCCTGTGTCGGGAATATTGATGCGCAGTGGTGGTAACGGAGCCCTCTGCTTTGGCGGCGAAGGAACACGAACGTTACCTTGTTCCTGCTCGTCCACTAGTGATTGGAACACCAGTCTTATATTTGTACTCGGAAATCTGAATGTGCACCTGAAAGACGAAAAAAAAAAAAATGAAACTAATTAACATGTCATGATCAAATCCATGGGTCAACAATTGATGTCACTATGGTGATGAATATTTTTCAAGTTTTCTTCACGTTTCCCTAAAGTGTTATTTTTGATTTAAGTTTATTTTGCATTCTGTTTCTTATTATTGCTGAAACGCCTTTAAATATAATATAAGCAGTGTTCTGAATGGAGTATCCGTGTTATGCAAATTCATGTTGTGCTGCATGTGTCTTTTATAAGGATCGTTTTGGCACACGTTGCATCATGCAGAGACAAATGACTCTTCAGTGTTTCCCGCTTTATCTCAGCCGCCACTCTGATGTCCCGTTTAAGCAAATAGCCCAAAGCAATCTCTATAAATAGGTTATGTGTAAACAGAAATGCTAATTGCACTGTAAATGAAGTACCACGTGGAATTTCGATTTCAAAAAGTGTGTTACCCTCTGAACTTTGCAGGATTCCTCAGAGGAACATGCTTCTGCGAATAAAACATACTTATTTAGTGATTGCTACATTCATTTTTCTTTTTCTTTCGAATAGTTGACAATATATATCATCATAGGGCTATACCGCCCAAGTGTCTTCACTCAGGTATGCAAGTCAGTTGCTTAGAGTGGTAGCTATAAATAGAGCACAAGAATAAACAAATAGGTTTCATATAGAATTTCTGCACTTGCGGACAACCAAATACCCAGCCTGTCAGAATATTTTAACAACAACAAAACAATAATATTCCCCAGGTATTATGTGTTTACGAATATTACATATATTTCACAAGCTAGGAGAATGGTATGGAAATAAAATGTCTAAGAAAAAAAATGTCTGACAACGTCAATAGTTTTAACCTCTACGCTCAGTCTTATTCATACTATTTTAAACTGAAGTCCCAGTAGCAAATGTCATTCAGTCACCGATGTAGCGAAAATATTGTTCATTTTTATTGCAATGGTAACACATAAAGTGCAAGAAATCTTCATGCATGAATCAGTCATGCAAGTTATTCTAGTTATATCAAGAGATGCTGACTCATGTACTGGTTTAAGCAATACTTGCTGTTTGTAGAGTCAGTAATTGTTTACAGTAAGGTATTGTTTACATCGAACGGAATCAGAATTGACAGTACAGAGAGGGCACTGGTCTAGCCTATAAAATTTCCAAAGAGTGAATAACACTGCGTGGGAGAATATAACAGACAAAGAGGGTAAGTGTAAAATTATAAAGCAGAGGCATTGGAAAAGAAAGATGCAGGAAAATAACAAGTGGTTAAATAAACAGGAAGAGTAGGAGTGATAGAGTATGAGAAAAAGAAGGAATTTACGTTTTTGGCAACTGAAAAGCAGGAGCCCCCTTCCTCTGGAAGACCCCGTCCACGAAGACACCGTTCTTTCCGTTGCACATCATGAAGAAGTAGGGATGGTCGTAGAATATCTCGAGGTGCCGTCTTGAAATGAAGCTGGAGTGACCCATGTTCACGTCCACCTCACCCTTGCTGCTGTTGCGCCCAATGGTGATGCGCCTCTGGCGCACCATATACTCGAATTCCCGACCCTCGAGACGTGCTATCGGTGCTCCCTTGGACTCCGGGTTCCATTGCACCTTGGTCGGGCTCGCCGGTGCCGATTTGAGAGCAAGCAGCGCCCACGCGTCGCTCTCCTGCGTCCGGGAATACGTAGACATCGTGATCTTTCCTCGCGGACGGACAGAGAGGACGAGCCGTACTCTGGCCGCACTTGCCGCCGATCACTAGCCTATCGAATCTAGTCCACCGGATTGCTAATAGGATGTACGCACGGAAGGAGCACGCACGCACCGCGCGAATTCGTCTTTAATGTCCGTAATATGGCCGGTCTTCCTCGTACGTCTCGCGAACACTCGCGACCGACCGAAAGACCACGACTCTGACCACGATACCACACCACGTTATGTTAGCGCTCGTACGCTGCCACACACACACACACGCGCGCACACGCACTCTCTCTCTCTTTCTCTTTCTCTCTCCCTCTCTCTCTCGCTCTCTCTCTCTTTCACTCTTACATTCGCCGGCACTCTGTCACTCTCCCTTCTTAGCTTGCTCCGTCTCTTTCTTTCGAATTGTACTGAACTGTACTGAACGATACGCACAAATATTTTCTCTCCTCCTTGTTTACCCACAATCCGAAACGTGGGTGCCCACCACGTGATACGGTCCTCTTGGTGTGCGCGACCTGGCGCCCCGTTCAAATGTCGCGAACAAGGCCCTCCTGAGGTTCATCGGCCCATCATAAAGATTTCTCCATGAATAAAACCTCGACGACGTCCTCGAGCAGTTCACTCTACGAGACACGCTTCTTTCCCGAATAAAGACGTCGAGACGCGACGAAAACGCGTACCGCACCGCCACACCGCAGCATTTCTCGACTTGGCCTGTCTTCTGCTTCGAGACGCGATGGCCGAAAGAACCCGGAAGTCATGACGGGGCCATATTTCCTGGGGAACACTGAGCGCGCTACATTTAAATAGATAATTAACTTGGTTGCTAGAAAGCTCAGAGCTCAGGATAATAAATGAAGAGCGGAGGACTGAAGGTTTTATTATCGATTTATAGAATTCTAAAGTCTATTTAAAGAAACAATACATGTATTTTAAATAGATGTATAGAGTCACGAACGGAAGCCACGAGTACTGCGAACGCCCATAAGACGAACCAATATGGCGTCTGATACATAAATTCTGTTACGCAACTACGACGTGGATTATTAAGAGACTCTCGTGCGAGACACTATCTTCTTATTGTTACCAGAATAAAGCGTACCATTTATTCAGGTATATATGCCAACTGAACAGACGTACAATTTCTTTATATTTTTTATATTCTAAAATATGCAGACCGGAATTTACCAGTCACCATATGCTATGACTTCGTTTCAAGATGGCGTTCGATTTCAAAACATTATAAACAGCACATTTACCAAGACGTTACATAACTACATCACTAGTCAAACTAGTTTTTGATTTGTAAAATATGAATTTTCTAAGGTTGAGGCTCTCTCATATCAGGCGCGCCGATATATGTATATTTATGTATCTGGACAATTAACTTTTGTTGTTGCACTGAAGAGATTTTCCACGCGATAAGCATAAAACTCACTTAGGTTTTCAAATCAAGAATGTCACTGACTAGTTAGGTTAGTTGTACGGTATACAAGTGTATCACGTGAACGCACGTCTTTGATAAAGCGATTCGAATACAAGTATAGTGCAAACGTCTTTTAATTTTTTTCAGTTGTATATTAACAAATGTAAATGTGTACAAAAAACAGCACAATCCTATAAGAGTCAGGCGCTTATATTTTTGCTGTAATATACTGAAACATTTTTTTATATCTGGCATCTTTTCCAAAAAAAAATCGGCCTAGTCATTACAAATGTATATTTGTTTAGTGATGAAATCTAGTGACTGTCTCTTAATGTGGTACTTATGTGTCAGCACGCACGTTAGAGGATAGTTCGAAGAAAAGGTTTCAAAAAGGTATGAATTATACCTTGACGACATTTTATTTATTAAGTTTACGTTGTTCTTTAAGTTTATTCCATAGGTATTATTACTGATCGATCCGTCAAGGACTGATAAGCTTTCTGTGGTTGCAACAAGTTTGCGCAATAGACATAGAGACACTGATTGCTTGAATGTCAGTGGATATTTTTTTTTATGAACGGGCTTTAATACGTACCTCCGGTTAATGTATATTTTTAATATATTATAATACGTTCTTCAGTGGATCGGAATACGTAGATGATCCAGTTGTGTTCTTTATATTTTTTGGTAAAGAAATCGCTGTAATCATTGGATCTTCAGGGTACTAAGGATTTTGAAAATTTTCAAAGATGATATCGGAAAATCCTATATTTGTAATACGCGTGAGGTTTTGAGATCATGCGATAGGCAAAGCGTTCCCGAAGAGCAATGACGCTTCTTTAATCGTCTAGCTGGCAGAGACACGCGACGCCCCGATTGATCCAATGTGATTCATCCACCTTCGTAGGAAACAAGACATACAGAACGAAATTGGAAGAGTGACCAGTAGTAGCTAAGACACCGCGTCTTGCACTGGTTTTATAAACTGGACAATGGTAAACATTAGAAATCTGAAAAGTCGCCTTCAAACCGGGTTTCAACCAAATTATAGGAACGCTACCGAACATCTTCTTAGGTTTCGATTCATCCAATTCTCCAATCTCTCTATTCCAACGCGCTCCTTGTAAAAAGAGACCCTGAAAAGAAAAAAAGAGAAAATATCAGATCTAACACCAAAGGCAATGATACAATTAACATTCAAGTATTAATTGTCATACAAATGTGTAGGCGCCAAATGCTGGTGGTTTATCAGCCGTCCTTTCAAATTTGGTAATTTCAAATTGAAAGTCTAGGTGGTCGATAGGTATGTGGCTTCTGCGAGCGTAATTTTGCATCACTCCAGTGAGAAAGGATTGCGTAAAGTAGAAACCGGAGAGCCAGAAAACTGGTGGCTCGTCGTGATCTATCCAATTCTGTAGGAATTCAATTCTGGCCAGCAGATCCGTCACGTAACTTCCCAGTGGCTTCAGGGAGGGATACGATTTTTTATTCCACTCTGCAGGTATCCTGCCGATGCTCATACTGTAGAAGACGTCCTCGAGCGACGGTGACATTACTAGCAGTCCCTTGATAGCTCTCTGGACGTTCTTCAATGTGCTCTTTATCACTTCAGTCAGTCTGTTAAATCTGACCAGCTCCTGACGGAGTACAGTGTTCATGCTGTTCGCGTAGAGAACTGGAAATCTCTCGGAAACGTATCGAAGGTCGAACCGAGGCGGCAACTTGTCGAGGATATCAACGGCCAGCTTCGAGACGGCCTCCTCGGCATCGCCTTCCACTCCCAGACCACTTATTTGCGTCTGGGTCTTCAAGACTCCCGCCAACAACTGCATCGCCTCTTCGTTGTCTTTAGTGATGTCCGCGTTCTCGTGCAACCCGTAGACTTCGGGTAGCTGATTTAATGGGAGACTTCTGATGTACTCTACGCATCCGTGGTGATCAGTGTTCACTGGCATCCGGTAAATTCCACTCGGCGAGAATGAATACCTGTAATTTCAATTATCAATGATCTCAAATTAAAGGCGGTTCGCACTGGTCGACTTTTAATTTTTCACATTTGTTAGCACTTACTGAGGGTCAGCGATGACGTTTGGATTGTAGTAATTCCGAAGAAGGGAATTCAAAAGACGTCTATCCTTATCGTCGGTGACTCTGCCACCATAATTGCATTCTCCAGTCAGATAGAGGAGAGCATCGTAAGGGACTTCGTCGTAATCATTGAGGAACATCTACAAGAAGATTAGACAATAGGTTGGAAAACAAACTGCTGCGATTCTTCGACTGTGGTTTTTACCTGCAATTGCAAGACGCTTATTCGCAAATCTGATTCGTTGAACTCGTAAGGGATGTTCCAGCCAAGTGGACCGAACTTTCGTCTCTCCTGAACGACAGCATGGAAGAAGCACAGCGAAAACAGAAGAGCCCGCCATTCCAGAACCTTGTAACATCCCTTGAAAAATTTCGGATTAGATATTGGATCGTTCAGATAGCTGCGCAATAAATTTTGCTTCAATCCCTTCGGTGCCTCGTTAGTCATTTTAACACCGTTCTGTAGGATTGAAACTGGAAAGGCCTTTGAGGGATAGCTGGTCAACCATATTCGAAATTTCGGATGAGTCGTTTCCGGTATGATGACCTCATCACATATCCTGTCCAATTCCCTCATCCAACTCTCGGCCAAGTGACAATTCTGCAGGACGACCCATTCCCCGCTCGCTATCCCTTTATTTATCATATTTGCGGCAATAGGACCTTGACCCTGACCCAAAGAAATGGTCATCAGGTTTTTCTTTTGAATTCCCTTGTCTTCCGCAAATTTAATTAAGCCGGCCATCGGATCCGATCCCGGTGACAGAATAAATATCAGAGGCGAGACGTTACTGGAGTCGTTGTAGGAACCTTGAAGATCAAATGGCGGCGGCTCGATGAAGGATTCCCCCATGTTCTGGATGACGAAACGCTGAACAGCGGCTACAAGCTTGTCGGGCCTGACGCATCTCAGTATCAGCAGCTGCTTCAAGCTATTTTTTTCGGCCTCGAAGGGCGCCGGAAATGAATGCTCGTGAGGATTCGAAAGATCATAGTAGCTCTTCCACTGAGCAGTGTTAGTCTCGAAGGACTTTTGCAACTCGGCAAGACCCGAGAGGGCTGTAGCCCTTACAATTTCTGACCAGGACTTCTCACTCAGCCAGCTAGGATCTGGATTTTTATGCGGATTGTGGAGAGCGACACCGCCCGTTAGCAAAAATGTCCAGAGATCCTCTTCAATTTGTTTTTTGGCACGAAGGAGACCAACGCAGAGGACCAAAGAGAATATCAGCTTGTCCTTTTCGAATAGCGATCTGCAGACGTTTCTGTATATGCTGGCGGTGAAATGAGAATTAAGCTTCTTGATCCTCTCGTTAAGGACTGCGGACTTTTCAGTTTGACTTATGGCCATCGTGTACAGATGAATGAACCACGGCAGCGAATACTGATACATGGGATCGATGTTTGCCAACTCCGAAATGCAAAAAAATAAGACAGCGCCGTGACGCGAGACCGGTTCGTAGCCGTTGCGCGCTTCGTCAATTTCTATCGTCGTCCTTGCTGCAATTTTCTGTTTGGCTTGAATATCTTCGGAGAGGCCCTTCGACGAGGATAGAATCTTTATGGCCGTTTCATCCTCCAGGATGTTCCCTTCTGACGTCGACAGTACCTCCAGGATCTTGTCCTCAATTTCCTTGAGAATTCTTTTGTTATTCGCGCCTTCTACGATCAATTGATTCTTCTTTTCCTCGAGTGCCGGAAGATCCTTGGCTACTACGATACCCAACAATTGATCTTCCAATCCTTGCGGCGTTATCATGAAGTTCAACAGTGTCACCTTGACCGCGACCTCAGGAAGATAATGGGGATTGCGAAGTCTCGTTGTGATATAAAATCGAAAATCAGTGTTGTACTCGAGAACGTTCTCACCAAACTTCATATAAAGAACTCCACGTTGCTTGTAAATGTTCTTCAGCAGAACTGGTTCCAGGATGGCGTCGATCTCTTCAAGAATATTTTCTAGCAGAACAGGATTACCGACCTGAATGGACGTTTCCATGACTCTGACGTAATTCGGATCAGTCAATTTGACGACGGCGAGTTTATTCTGCTTCTCCATATTCTTGATCCACTTGTTGGCCTGGCCCTGAGGATCAATCATGAGCGGCCACCGATTGGCGTTCCTCACTATTATGCCGTTCTCTACGGAAAACGTGTCAGCAGGCAATCCGTAGATCATCCAAGCGCGAATCTCCACAGGCTCGCCCAAAATATCAATGAGACTGAACTGCGATCCACATGGAATATTTATTTGGATGCAAGACGCGTGCCACTGCCGAATCAAATCGTTTCTGTACCCAACAGTGAAGGCCCCGAGATAAGCTACGACGCCAGAAGCAAGAAGAACATTCCCGATGACATTCTTAAGGCTGGCTCCCAAAGAAGCTGCAGTTTCGCTCCATCTGATCTTCTCGCCGCCCAGTCCGCCGAGAAGTTTCTCGGCTCTATCCAACTTTTGCGTGCAGTGATCTATCTGGTCCTCCAGCTTTTTCTTCTCTCTCATGCATTCTGCAAACTCGTCGTTAAGGGACTGAAGCTTGTCGGTGACCTCCTGCAGAAGCGCCCTCTTGGCGTTAAGCGTCTCCATCTGGGCGGCCAGTTCGCCTTCGGCTTCGGCCAGCATGGCCTTCTTCGGCGCCACGACCTTTATCACCCTGTCGTAGACTTCCATGGCGCGCACCCACCTGCACAGTCCCTCGCAGGCCGTGGAAACTTTCTTGATCACGTCGGGATCGAAGCTTCTGTCATTCATAAATTTCTCTCTGATCCTCTTCATATTAGCTGGAGGAATGTTGTCCTTGTCGAATGTCTTTAGACTCTCCAGGAACTTCATGTCCCCGAGGATCTTTATAGAGGCTGGCCAGTAGTCATCATAGTTGCTGCCTGTTCCAGGATCCTGAACGCGCTCTGGTTTTATTCCCTTGAGAACACAGACGGCCTCCATCACGAGTCTCACACCGGCCGGCGGATTCTTCATGGATTTAACGATCGTGATGTCAGCTGGCTTTAAGGTGTCCAATGCCGCCAAAGCAGCTTCCAAGGCAGGTGTTGCCTCTGCCAAGTCGCTTTCACAGTCGTCCTTTATCGCCTGCGCTGCAGCTGCAGCCTCGTTAGCCAGAGCTTCGTCGGCTGCGACCACCTCCTTCTTGGCCTCCACGTTTACGGTATCTTGCTCAATTCGGATCATCAGTTTGTCGCTGAGCTGAGACTGGGCGAGTAGCTTGGGCTGCAGCGCGTGTAGCTCCTCCTGCATCACTGCCACTTGACCAGCTGCAAAGTCCAGTTTCTCAAGTCCGACTTCATATCGATTCTGTTGCATGGTGATCTGATCGACTTTTTGCCCGTATAGCTTGTACAGGCTCTTCATCAGCTCCAGAAAGCTCGTCGGAGTTACATAATTTCTTCTTCGCTGCGTTCTGTAATAGTCCTCGCTAGTGTTGCGCACGCTAATGTGAAACTGCTTGCATATGTGCACGCACTTTTCCCGAGTCTCCGCATCAATGTCTAGATCTTTTAAGGATATTTTTGCGACTTTCTCGAGAGCGTCCTCAGGCCACATCGTGTACCAGTCGATGGTACAGCAATTGATAAGCGAGGGAAACATTCTCAATCTATTTCTGAAAGCCTCGCCAATGGGCGACATCGTCAGAATTATGTGGAGATTGTTCTTCACTCTTTCTGTGAATAGATTGTAAAGTGCCATAGGCGTAGTTTCCATCTTCCTACCGCCGCCTTCTCGCGCTGCGTTCATCATCTTCTCGAGAATATCAGCTTTCTCATCGGAGGCATAAAGATTGGGCACATCCCCGGTGTTAAGTATCATATTTATATCCTCGACAAATGCTTCTTCCTTGATCTGATTGTCACCGAAGAGAAAAACTGTGGGTTTCCCGTCACCGCCGGCTTTTAGAAGAAGCGCCTTTATGTCGTCCCTCCATTCAGAGTGTCCGTAGGTCCTGGTCATTTCCACCTGGTATATCGTAAACTCGCACATGCTGGTCGCCAGCTTAGCACAGGAGCTTCTTCCTGAGCCACCAACCCCGACGAGAAGTGCATGTCCATTATCTTGCAAGAGAACGCGAGATACCCTTGATATGTGTTCAATGGCAAACCTAAATAGTACCAGATTCATTGGTGTCCTTGATATCATGTTGTACTCGGTCAGATAATAGTCCATCTTCTCTTGAAGTTCATCCAGGTTCGCCACCTCATCGTATATCTTTGGATCCGCATCTGGCTCCATGTAGTTGCCAAAGAACAGATTTCGAATGTGCCTAGAGGTTATTTGTTTTTCGCTTTCCTCCAAAAGATTCGAGAGAATCTTCTCGATTGGCTGGCGCAGCTGCGCGTAACACGTGCTCTTCACCATTTCGAAAAGAGTCTCTCTGTCTTGCTCGTCAATCAGGCGGTCGTGAAAGACTCGATAGATTTCATGGATCCAGAGTTTTATCAGTTTCTCAGGCTCCTTGATACGCGATGCTGGTACCAGTAACAGGCCCCTGATCACTCTGCTGAAGTCACGCAA
Source organism: Calameuta pygmaea (assembly GCA_031762395.1). Taxonomy (NCBI): domain Eukaryota; kingdom Metazoa; phylum Arthropoda; class Insecta; order Hymenoptera; family Cephidae; genus Calameuta; species Calameuta pygmaea. The sequence continues at coordinate 244,418 of JASANN010000278.1, read as the reverse complement.
ATTAAACGTGTAATGACTCTTCGCTGGAGTCGGCAAGAAGCTTCTAATGGCGCCGTGAAAGACGTCCATCGTCGCCGCGACGACCATCTTTCCAAGTCTGGAAACGTTCTGATCGAAGCCTTTAGCAAAATGCCAGTCCAATATCGTGGTGAATATCTTTGTCATGGTGGCGTCCTCGAAAGAGTCAATTCCTATGATGTGCATGTGACGAGTAAGTCTTGGCGTGACCAAGTTCGATCCGCCTCCTGGGGGTATCATTGCTGCTATCAGAAGTATGTCCACCAGGTATAACATGCTGGTGTCCTTCGGATCGAACCAATGGCCATGATCCACCCATTGTCTCAGAAGTTCTATCGGAGGTTGGGCGCCGTACGTTTCCTTTTGGGGCAGACTCAGGTCATCCACGAAAAGAACGCACCTCTTCCCCATAGCTGGCCCGTACACGCCCTTTCTTCTTCTGTCCAACTTCGACATTACTATTTCCTGCGTCTGCGACGCTGAGGTCTGAGCACTGAAGTTTACTATGTTCTGAATGAACTTGTCTTTTGATAGGGTGACCATGTAATCCGTCACAATGGCGGACTTTCCGGTTCCAGTTGGACCCACAAACAGAATCGGTATGGAGCGTTGCAGTAGACTGTTTATGAAGAATCGCTGCATGGACATTTCATTCGTCTGAATTATTAGCTCGCTGACTTTTGCATTGGGAGCTAATGGTGCCTGGAAGAAAAGAAAAAATGTCCCATAACGATAATCAAGTGTGCCCTTGTCTCTTAATGGTACTACTGCCTACCTGGGCCGTGGTGTCCATCCACGATATCCAGCTGCCATTGTTTCTCTTGTCATAAACCCATTCGAAGACAGTGGCTCTGTCAGGAAAGAGTTGCTGCTTCGTTAACTTGAAAGCTTTTGGCTTTGGATGCTCCTCGACATTCCCATCGAGCAATTTTCGAAAATAAACGTCGAACAGCTTCCTACTTTCACTGACCAGGGTCGAGCAAAGTCCCCATATCATGCTGAATATGAGAACACACTGGAGCCAGACTGTGCTCACTTGAGACTCGCCCTCCAGCATGGTACTCAGCATTCTCGTGAAGGACTGCCCAAAGGAATATCGTTTGTATCATTTGACATTCATTTAAGTAGTAACGTTATGAAATTCAAATAATTACCAGGAACATATGTAGCTCGGATGTCTCTACGAAGGTCTTGCAGTTGCACCTGATGAAATCGAAAATCGGCTCCGTTAACCATGGCACTAATTCCAAAACGAGTTCGAATTGCTCAACGAGCAGCTTCTGCTTGAGTTGCTTCTTGTATGACTCGAAGAACGGAGCCCATCCTAATTGTGAAGGTTCCATGTAGATCATTCCGCACCTGCTGACAGTAGCCGGGGACGCGTGTTCGAGATCTGCTGGCTCGAATATCATGTTCATCTTCTGTGACATTTGAATGATTTCGCCAGACATCAGGCAGAGTTTCTTGTTATCGTCTAGCACGGTGTTCATGTTCTCTATCCAGACAGCATCCACCGGACCGTCAAAGAGTATCCACTTTCGTTCCGAGGTCATCGATTGGGCGAATTCTCGGAAGGTATTGGCCAGGACCCCGTCGCTCCATTCGTGAGAAACCAGATCAAAACTCCCGTACAATTGGCCCAGGGTGATGGCCTTTGGATTTATAATTTTATAGATTGTTCGGTATTCTCGCATAGTGGCTCTTCTGACTGTCGAGAGATCGCCAAGAGAATCGGCCAACGATTGATAGGCCTGAGTCTTTCCACCTAAGGGCTCTCCGACGATCATCAAGCCATGTCTTACCAGGATCATTTCGTAGATCTGCACGATCTTCTCAATGTACCAGGGTGTGGCCTGTAGATTCCTCTTATTCAGATTGACTTTCAGGAAGTCAATCAATTCGTCGCGATCAGGCTTTGGAAGATCGATCCCAGGGAACAAGTCGCTGTAGATGCCGTTGAACAGTGGAACGTCCTGCGCTAAGAATTTCGGCAAATTAACGTCAACTATGGCGCGCAGGACAAGGATCGACTCGTTCTGCGCTGGATACTTTAGCTTGAGATTCCCTGCGGCCAAGAGTACAGTCTTGACGGCTCGCATTCCGTAATCGTAGTGGCTCTGAGAACTTAGCTGCTCGGAACACAGTTTATAGGTGTGAACGATCTTCTCGGCCAGACTTCGCGCGTCAACAAATCCATAAGAGTACAGAGTAATCTCACCGATCATTCCATAGTCCGGTACCATCATTGCCACGGTGCGAAAGAGGACTTTCAGGTTATCAGGAAGTTCCTGTCTTCCCGCGTAACCAGGATTCATGGTGATAAAGATATTGCAAGTAGGGTTGAGCTTGAGCTCGGTGCCCTCGAAGACAAATCGTTCGAGACGCATGCTGATCGCCATCTGAATCGTTAGAATCTGCTGAGCGATCACAGACAGAACCTCCAAGTCAATCCTATTGAATTCATCGAAGCAAGACCAGGCGCCAGACTGCGCCAGACCTTTGAAGAACTTTCCCATGGCTTTATAGTCGAGTCCCTCGGAGCAGTTGAAGACTACGCACTGCTTGGCCACGGCCTTCGCCAGATCCTTGCTTGTTTCGGTCTTCCCGGTACCTGCCGGACCCTCTGGAGCACCTCCCAGGTTCAGCTTGAGCGCCCCCATCAAAGTTCTGTAGCATCGATCGGTCAGAGGTGTTATCACCAGTCGCGGAGTGTTTCCTAGATACTCAAATGCGTAGGCAACATCCGTAGTGATCATTGAGACTATTATACTGCCATCCAGCCAGTAATATCGCAACTGGGATATCCAGTCAAAGTCCATAACGCTACTCACGTTTTTCTCAACCAAGAGCTTGACAACGTCTCGCGCGTGAACGTCGATCACTATCAACGCATTGAGAGTGATGCGTTCTCCGGGCTCCAGTTTCCCACGTACCAAATCTACGCTTTTCTCGATTTGCGAGCTGCACTTTGAGAGATAGTTACTGGTGCTATTGTCTTCGAACGATTCACAGACCTCGCTGGTCCAGTGAATTTGACTGGCACATATGACTATTTGCCCAGGCCACGTGAGGATCCATTCTGATCGTTCCGTGTCGAAGTAAGCGATTACGCTGTCCTGCGCGATATCGCGAAGGGACGAGACCATGAGCTCCTCGACCTGCACCAGCCATTTTTCCACCATGCCCTTTGCGTCCGCCGGATAGATCTTACCGCTCATTGGAACGTACTCATCCTCGTCGGACAACATTCCCACGATTTCTTGTTCGTTGACGAACCGTAGCTTGCTTATGCCTTCGAAACACTTCTTGAGGTGCGGTTGAACTCTCTGAGGATCTTTCGTTTCCGAGAGAATCTCAAGCAGCTCGTCATTGGACAAAAAGAAAAATCGCGGGAAGAACAAACGTTTCTTCTCCAAGTAATCGTTGAGGCCTTTCTGGATCTCGTCGAGTAATACGTTGCACAGTTTGAACTGCTGAAGCATCTCCGGCATCGCCGTCGCGTCCGTAACCTTTTTATTGTTTAGCACATAGTTCATTATGACTCGCCACATTTTGTCGACCTTGCGAAAGTTCTTCGCCTCGGTTGGCATTTGTCTCATTATATCCTCGCTGCTGAATATTGGCTCCAGATACATCCAAGTGGCCTGACAGGTCAGCCACTGATCAATAATGTCCTGCATCATTATCAACTTCTCCTCCCACGACTGCATTTCGTATTCGAAGGCTTTCACGAAAGGGGAGCCTCTCATCGTTTGAGCCTTCAGTATATGATCGTCCAGGAGGACCTGTATGTCATCAACTGCAGATAATATATGTACCCCAGTCTCACGGTATGGATTCAAATCGAAGTAAACGTTCTGCCATTCATCCTGCATCTTTCTCAGATTTTTCTCAAGAGCATGCTCCTTGGTGGCGGCCGACGAGATCTCTTCCAGCTTATTGATGTAGACCGGCAAACCGTGATCTATCATGTCCGAGAGACTGCTCTGTGCTGTAGGTTCTATACGAACTCCCACGACCTTGCTGATCTGCTCCCAGTGTCGCGGCTGCAGGCCCGGATTACAAATAGTTTGTAAAACCGGTATAAACTGTTTGAACTTCTCGACTTTCCCACGAACCGTCTCGGCGATCCTCCGGGCGCCCGGAACATCGGACAAAACTCGTGAGAGCTTGTAGAGCATCCTCCAGATGTTATCAGTTTCTTCGCGGATCTCATCGGCATCCAAGCCCTGAAAGGGTCCGTAGAACCATTTCTCATAGTTCTTGTGGAAACTTAGGACGGCGTGCCAGAGCTTATCAAATGTGTCGACGGCACTGGTCATCACAGGAAGAACGAGGTAAGGACTCAGCTCCATATCCAGAAGTGTCTCCTCTTCATTAATCTGTTCGGCCTCTTTCCGGATTTCTGCCATTCCTTTGGAAAGCTGTTCGATTTCTTCTGTCGCCTGCTCCATCTCATCCATCGTCAGAACGGGCGGATCTTTCTTCTTGAACTGATCTATGGCCAGTTGCATGTTTAAAATTCTTTGCTCAAAATTGTCCCGTCTCGTTCGCAGGACACTCTCGACGAAATCCTTTCTCATGTTCAACCGGGCGTTCGCCAGTTCCATCACCACCTCCATTTCCTTAGGCCACGTCAGTGTCCTTGTGTTCAGATGAATGTCGTCGTACGTTGGCGCTTGATAATCAAGCAGGAACAATATCAGCTCGACCGAATGCGCCAGTTTGCTCTTGAGGTTGAACATCGTCGAATCGCGACTCTCGCAGAGATAATTGTAGAGGTCGACCACTTCCTGAGTCGTCTCGGGCATCTCCGAAATCCTATTGGCTATCTCGTCGAAGACGGTGCACAGGGCCTGATTATTGTGCCGAAGCTCCGTGTAGAAATACTCACAGATCCTGGTTCGCAGATCAAGTAATATCTGCCTGATCGTCTCGTTGACCATCGTGCAATCTATTTCTATCATGTTCAAAGGTACCTACGGTGGAGAGCATTCCGACGTTAAACGGGTTCTCTATTGTCCGTATCCTTTAAGAAACTGGGGCAATCACCTTGTTGCGATACAAGCATATCTCTTTCCGCAGATCGTCGTAATCCTCGATCCTGCGTCCAAAATCCTTGAGAAACGGTTGGGGTTGGATCGAAAAGTATTCCGTGAGCTCATTCTCCGCTTTACCCTCTATTATGTATAATAGATCCTCGTAGGATTTTAAATAATTCTCTGGTCCACTGACATTCGACAGAATTGCATCCAAAGCTTCATTTACGATTTGGGAAACCTAAGTGAACACATGCGATGCTCTTATGTAGCCAAAGAATCGTCACAATCGATTAACACATACCGCTTCTTCCTCTCTCAAAACTGGAAACATGTAAGATTTCTTCTGTAATTCCGGAAACAAGATTGTCTCGATTCTTGGAACTTTCCCAGCCACTCTGATTATCTTATCAAAGCATCTCGATATGACAGCGTGCATCTCTCTCACGCTCGGCTTCAACTGCAATTCTCTTGTACCAAGCACAGGCTCGACCATTATTGTCATGAAAGGAACCCTGAAAGAGATAAAGTAGTGAAATGGTGTCAAAAATTTATGAAACGCAGATTCCTTACCTGGTGAACATCAGATCCTCGTAATCTCCATCGAAAGAATTGCCATCGCTGTACCGCACGAAAAAGTCTCTCATGTACCTCAAAGTCTGTAAAATCTTGATGCGCAGCTGTCTCGACAGGAGGGTGTTGACGCATCGAAAATAATCTTCTACGAGTACAGTGGAAGCGCCTGCTGTTCTGTCTACCAGAGAGGACCAGGCGCGCTTCTTCTCCAAGAAGATTTCGGCGACTTCCGCGAGCCACTCCTTCCTGAGACGCTCGCTGGCAGCGTCGCACAGTGCATCCACCCTGGTCTCGATCTCGGCGGCGGCCACTGGTATCTTGCCGAAATCTTCTACACGGATTATGGACATGTCGCAATATCTACAAACATTTCAGGCTCTGTCAAAATTTGATCTTGACTGCGCCAAAAAGAGTTTGCATTCCTAGTGCTCACTTGGTGAACCAGAGATCGCGAATGTCCCGCAGAATCTCATTGGCAATGGCCAGGTTGTATTCAAGAAAGTGTTTCGCTGTGATCTTTGCCTGGTGCCAAGGTACCGGTGCCCTGATGATCGAGGTCGGATACTGCGGGGGCATCGTTTCAATGAACAGTCGCTTCCTCTCGGCAGGATCGAGCAACACGTAGTCTACGATAGCAGAACGGAGACTGTCCTTGTAGTCACTGACAATTTCGGGCACCAGGCTATTCAAGATGGCGTCCAGGCTGGAATCACACTGTCGCTACAGTTACGATTATTCCTCGGGGATCGTAGGAATATTTATATACTAACTCCTCGCGTCTCCTCAGTCTCCCAATTATCCGTTCGCGCGCTTTCGCGATGTTCCGATGATCGTACGGCTCTAGCTGGAACTCGCCTACGCAATAACGTTTCAGGTACAGAATTCTAGAGACGTCTTCCGGTCTTACGTGACGTTTCTGCTCCTGGTCTACCAGAGCGAGCATCTCCGCCCGCTGTTCCTCGATCGACCTGGGACAGTCGGCCTCCCTGCTGCGTAGAATCTGTGAAACGTAAATGAGGATGCAGCAATCTCTCGATTAAAAGGCTCGGACGTAGCGGAAAAACTTTAATCGTATCTACCTCCTCCTCAGGGATCATCTTCCTCCGTTTCTCTTTTCTCTTCGTTTTAGCTCTCTCTTTTCGTTCCTGCGTTTCGGCTGATCGTTTCTGCGCCTTTCTACGCAGCCAGGTACCATCAGCCAAGTCTCGCAAACTAATAATATTATCAGGTACTCGCTGAAGCCGCTTTGACCTCTCGCCATCCTTAACTCTCGTTTCCTCACCATGCGCCTTGACACGTTCCAGAGGAGGATAGACGAGGTTTCCCTCGGGACCAAATAGAGTTGATTCCCTTGATTTCAGCATGTCTCTCTTAAAGCTCTTGATGTTGTACTTGCGGGCAGCTGGTGTCAATTCGCTGCCGATACTTTGCACGGGTTTGACGTATTCGTACCAGTACTTGTACGGTATCGCTTTCGTCCATGATTGTTGCTGAAGTAACTTGGGCTGTTCCCCGTGAAAGAGTGCCTTTGCGACTTCCTCCGGCGAACCAATTAAAGTTTCTCTGGCCATATTTGACCGCAGCCAGAATTCATCGTTACTCGTCCTTTCGGACAATTCACCCTCGAACATTCTACTTGATTTTATATTTCACACCGGAAGTTATTACTTACTTATTACGTGAAGAAATAAAGACAGTAAATCCTTGTTAGCTTTTCGAGTAAATTTGCTCTTCCAACATGACAGTCACATAACCGTTAGAGACCGGATAACAAACAAGCAGCTCACAGCGATGGCCGTTGGCAATCAGTGTCAACAGTTGATATCCCCTGGCAACGATTGTGAAGTACGATGCGCCCACTGCCGGTACTGACTTTTAAAGTTCACACCTAAGCTAGAATATAAATGATGTTAATTGAAACAATACAATTTGGAAGAAAATACTTTATTCGTTCCATCTGCAATAGTAAAAGTAAATACATATCTCATAATAAATAGTTCCTTAAAAAATGTTATCACGCTACGTAACACGTTTGGCATCGATATAATTGACATAGAAATACTTTCGTTATTGCAAGTTACTCGCGTAGATTTGTCAAAAATAAAGTTATTTAGAAGATCCATTAGGATTTTCATGTTTCCCTAGACATACCCAAAAGTTATATGCATTCCATCTTTTACGTGCACAAGTGCTCGCATAAAACTTTTGCCTTCTTGAACATTTTGATTATTCGTCAATCTATTATCTTTTGCACTTATCAATAATAATTGGTTTAAGTGTTCGCTATCTAGACACATTTTTTCTATTTCTTCTTGGTCGATCAGTTATCAGTAAAAAAAGTCGTATCGCATCGAAGACTTGCCATCGCTAGTCGACGGTTCTAAATGACTAGTTTTTCGTTGTTGAATCTTCGAATTGGATGCAGTACCTTGTAACCCAGGCTCCGATAGGGTGCTGGTCTTCCGTAGTTTCTCCAGTTCGATATTGCATTTGGTGAAATTGTTCGGATAAGCGAATCCCGGAAGATGATCGGTGGATGCCTGATCAGTAGAAATAAGACTGGGTCTTGAAGCGCGGGAGAGACGTTGGCTGGTACGTCTGCTTTTGGGGGGTTCTTGCAAAACGAAGGGAACTTCGTCTTGGTTCGATGGCACACTATCTTGCAGTGACGTCGATGAATCGTTGAACAACCAATCTGTAAGCGAGTAAAATAGCTTTAATCTGTAGACATCAAAGATGTTTCTTTGACTCACGTTCATCTGCCACTTCGGTAAAACCCTTTAGCAGAAATTCCTTATCGTGAGATTCTAGAACCAGCATCTCACGCAATATCCGCACCATCTTCTTTGTAGCTTCCGCCTTGGCATGCAGATAGTACACAGCAACACTTTGCCACAGAGAAACAGTAAGGAGACATTAAAGTGACAGGTTTTCTTAAAACTTTTCTCTAGAAAACATTTGCTTACCACATGCCGATAAGTATAGCTCCACCCACAGCAGGTCTCGCGAGTTCAATAACGATCATCCAGAAGATGCTGTCTCGTTTCAATTGCAGAATACCCTCGACCATGACCTGCCAAGTGTAAGTATTTCCGCGAAACGGGCCGCAATCGCTAATAGGAACGTACATGATAACGCATACAAGAGTGACAAGAACACCGACCATTCCTAAGAAAACTAGTGCCAGGAAGAGGGTCTGGGTTTGGGCTGCCCTCCAAGATCTGGACGGTGGTTCACAATGGTTCAGAACACCGTGTTTCCTGATGTAAAACGTCATAATCATCTTGATGACAATGACGAAGGACATCGGAGGACTGAAGTAGAATGCCAACAAGAACAACGTCTGATTGTAAATCAGATTAAGGGTATTCTGTGCTATATGAAAACGCGGCGCTTTCACGTTTTTGCAGAACAGAGTGTACAAGTGGGACCGTATCATTTGAGCGAAGAAAGTTCCCACGATGGAAGCAATAAAGTCCATCAAAATCAAACGGTAGAGCTCTTGTGCTAGTGCCGTTTGCCAGCATCCGGTTGTATTACCAGTTAGCCAGAAAACAAGGAGAGTACTTATTACCAACACAGCCATTGCAGAATTGCGAATCATCTTGACGTAAAGAGCTACACGTTTGCTATTGTATCCCTCGTATCTGACCTTAAATGGATGGAAATAGTTATTGTTCGCAAGAGAATATCATAAGGCATTTCAGCTTACCAGCCACGAGACAAAGGTAGGATAAAGATTCATGATAGCAGTGATTATTAGTGGCACTATCAACAGCGACAAAGCATTGTTATTATCAGCCTCGTATCTGCTGAGCAATGTCCACAGCAGTACCCCCGTGCCAGCCATTATGGCCAGCACCAACAGAGTCATCGATGTTTGAACAAACAGTGCATAGTATTTTGTCGCACAGGTCGGATAAGATTGCTTCTCTGCATCAGCTAGGAGTTCTTTCAGTTCCCCGTAAATCGAAGCTGACTTAAGATTTGCTGCTTTCATCGAGGCTATACCGAAATCCCAGCCACAGAATATTTTACTCGCATAGAGATTGTGTACACCGCCTGCTGTCTCGATGTAACACTTTCGATAGGAATACGCGACCCTGAAAATTGAACGTTAAATCATTCTTAAATTATCCAAATTATTAAAAATCTCACGCGTTGTACGTACTTTATCGAAAGGAGTATGAAAACGAATATGTAACAGCACAGTAACGTAAAGAAATATGCCGACGGTATGCTGTACGTAGTGTTAAGTAGTTTTGTTACTGTGCCGTTCGTATAAAATCCATAATACATTATTGTATTTGTAAGAAATCCCTGAAATACAACAGTTTATTTTATCGAGTTTAAATTAGGCTAGTAGAATTGTTCAATGGCATACGTACACATCCTGTTAGGAGATCGAAACCGCTAAATTCGCTAATGGTGTATACATCATTCAAAGATTGAGGAAGCACAATAAACGAAAGACTAAAAGATAAGCGATAAATTGAACAGAATGGAAATTGTATGCAACTCAATTTTATAAAATATTAATAACTACCTAAGAATGCAACATAGCATATTCAAAAGAAAAAGCCAACGTAAAAATTTGAAATATGCAGCAACACCACTTCCGAATTGACCTTCGATGGACTTGATTGCATGATACCAGAGTTCCATTGTGGAAGCTAGTTCTCGCGTTGCCATACTGATCTAAAAATATATTATTCGTAGATATACAATTATGAATGATTTGGTCTTCATACTTATTATATTGTCATACCTTCATGAAAGTTATACTGATCGTATACTTGACACGTTTCCAATACCCAATAGGCTTCCTTGTTGCCTTTTGGCTGACAGACTCAGTTAATTTGGCTTTGATCGATCTTTTGACCATCAGACACTGTGGCATATCCCTCAATGTTTCTATTCTGAGCAACTCTGACATTGGATCGTCTTGCATAAAGTCATCATCTCTCTCCATCTGACTGGCAATGACCTCAGCATGTTCTTCGGTAGGTGAAAGAGGAGTTCTAGGAATCTTAACTGTTGCATATGGCAACACAGATGCAATACGATGCATTTTACCATTATCTTCTTTGTTGAAGCTAGCTGAAATAAGTTAGAGAATTGTGTATTTGTATATTGTGGAAAATAAGTGGCATTATTGGAACATTTGTATTTGAAATTATACCCAGAGTCCTAGAAGGCAAATAACGAGCATGACGTGCATGTAAACGTTGCTCAGAAGGATGCTGTAATGCCAGACCTCTTCTTTTTTTTCTACGTGTTTCTGTCCACCTAATAGAATCTTTTGGATGAGCTATTCATCAAAGGAAAACAAATATGTACTAATCTCTTAATAAGAAAAATTATAGAGAAGCAATTGACGCAGAACAAAGATAAGCTAAAGTTTTAGCCACGTAAAGTATTTGAATTACAAACGATTATTCTAATAATTAATGTGATTGTTTATTATCGGTTCACTACAAGAATATACTTACACACAGTAGTATCCACATATCCCATGGAGGAATTTCCTTTGCTCGATACAGCCTGATAACTCTCCATTGTCGTGGTTAACTCGCTTTTGTCAGTATGAAATCTTTATTAAGCTTGAGTAATTATCACCCTGAAGAGTTAGTTTGAGGGTATCCGCGGAAATGAGATAACTTATCAATGTGAACCTCGCTATATCGGATATGCGGATATCTCAAAATCTTATACTTCATAATATTTGCCTGCACACCATGGTCTGCACCGATACGTCCTTTGATGTTATATCGTCAAGGTATTTTCAATCGTTGCAAATTCGCCAGATTTGGTGAGTGTCTTCATTTTGCTCGAAATGACCAGCTGAGATCTGTGTACATACATACTGTATATGTACATTTAGAAATGCCCTCGGATATGATAGGCATGAGAGAGGAGACTTTTTCAGAACGAAAATGTTAATTATCTTTTTAAATAAAGTATCTTGAACTACAGAAGTGAGTAAAAAATTCTACAAGAAGAAACAGAACAGTAAACCAGACTAGCCTGTTGACTGAAGATAAATAGACTAGGCGTTCCCATGTTCCATGCTGCGTAAATTATTGAGAAATCATCTGTGAGTCGAAGCAGTCTCACGCACAAAATTTCCGGTAGCATAACGCACAAAAGGTTTAGGCCAATGAATGTGCGTCGATTATATTTTACGATCTAATGACGTGATCCTGGGTATGTTCGTAAACCTTATGGGCCTTGGGACATACATCCATCAAAAGACAAATAGCGTCGAGCTGTGGGGCGTCGTGAAGAAGACCTAAGGCATCGTGCCGATCAGTTTGCGCCTCCTGTCTTTGTCTCTGAATGAGCTCTTACTCTTGTATTTAGTCTAGAGTATCGGTCTGTCTCTTGTCGAACAGTTAGGTTAGACCTAGTCTGCTTATCTTGGGTGAAGTGCCAGACTGAGTTCGTTCTGCAGCAGTCGGTATAAGATGTTGTACGACGGATGGTAAAGCTGGAAACGTTCCGAAGCATCCAACAATTTCACTGACTTCATTTGCACTAGGTAGTGAGTTAAGGCATGTATGAGGCAAATTGTATACCTCTAAAACAGTAAATTATAGGCATACGTAACATATATTTGACTCCACATTCAGCTCCGGTAGGTAATTCTTCATAACCATTGATTTTGATGTAGATGAGAAAAAGAATGTGGAGCTCCGCACTTTTTTTTTTTTACCGATAAATATACTTTATTCATTCTCATCAATATACAAATCCGCCTACGATATTTAAGGAACTACTTATCCGATCGATGACTCGATAAACCACCGTTAATCCTAACTCGTATCACGAATCATTGCGAGTTTGGCTTTGAATTTTCAAGAAGACATGTGAGACTGGTCACACGAGTTGCCTTCTCAACATTAGTCTATATATTTATAAAAATATTTGTATATCGTACAGAGCTTCGAAAAGTAAAGTTAACCATTCAGTCATTTTACACTTCAGTGGGGCCGGCCCTCCGTGCATTCACACGAACGCACAGTATTTATATAGTTTTGTAGTCGCCTCGAATCGCCTCCGATCGACCAATCAATACATCGTTAAACGCCAATTCTTTTTCACAGGGAAACGAAATTTGTATGGTAGCAGGAAAAACGCTGGAAATTGTCCGCGGAAATCCCAAGGTGTCACAGAGCCAATGGACCAATGGACCAATGGACCAATGGACCAATGGACCAATAGACCAATGGGCCAGAGACTTGGACCAGGATCATTTAACGACCCTAAACGCTAATATGTACAAGAATATGCGACTCCACGGGCATCCTGATGCTCTGACATTCCGGCGCCGTGCAACGTCGTCTGTCTCGAGGACAGAGCACGGAACGAGCTTAAGCCTTAAGGAGAGAGAGAGAGAGAGAGAGAGAGAGACGCACGATATTGCAGTGGTGCACCTTTAACGGGCTGACGTCCACGCTAGTGAATGTAGACGGTTAAATAACTGTATTTTAGAATGTCCTGACTATATATTCGCAAGACTGTGTCGCCGTACGCGAGGATTTACAACGAATTCAGTTGGCGGCGTGTGCTGCACCGAGCAAAAAATAGAGTCGAGTGACACTGGCTAAGGTAGAAGAAGAGCGAGAGCGAGAGGCGGGTCGGGGAGACGACTGATCACTGGAGATGCCTGCGCGGTAGGGGAGGACATGTCAGGAAAGAAAGTGACCTCCAATCAGTTACTGGATGAAAGTGTTGATGGTTGTCAATGGCTCGAAGATAATTTTGAAAGATGGAAACTGATGTAGGACGCTCTCCACATATAATGAGTCATACCCGAGCCGTTTCCGTTATTCTTCCCACTTGGGAGAAAAGGAACTGTTTCCGGAGTGCAAAGCCAACGAAACTCCTAGACGTTTCGTTGTCCAGTCGCTGTCGCGTTGTTCGAGCTGCTACCCAATTGCAACTCTGCGTGTCGTCGATTAGTCAACCCGAAGCCATTAAACTCGCTGTCGAACGGCAAGGAAAACGCAACGCCGACTCGTACCAACTGCGACCAACAGGATCGCTGCGATAGAACGAGTAACGATTCTCCAGAAACTGAGCCTTTTTAAAGAAGGTTAGTTAGATTAGTCCGTCCTTCTCAAAGATCAGCGGGATATCTCTTTCGCGTGGGTTTATTAACCGTGTCTGACTCGAAAAATCCTTTTAGGCGGAATTGGACTCGATTGGCTGCTACATCAATTTTTCACGGCCACTTTCTTTCCGTCTTTCCCTCTCGTATTAATTCTCCTACAACATTCCTTTCTCGCTTGAGCCAAATCTATCGGTGAAAGCGGCGCATCCTGATAAATAGTTTTTTTGGGGTAGGGAGAGAATACTTCCTGTTCCAAAATTACGATAACGCAACGGAATGCAGGAGGAACGCTCGATTTTCTACTCTGCGTAAAAATAGCTCAATCTCCCAGTGTTCCTTGTTCTGCGGTGGCGCCGTTGGCAGCTGGTACTCCTTCGTCTTGTTTTAACTTCCAGAGAAGCACGAATGGACCAAGATGGAGATGAATCAATCGTTCAATGACTCTCATTTCCGCGTACCGATGCAACCCGAAGAAGAAACTCTCGTCGACGCTTGTCCAGAGTCAAAGAACCTCGGGACATTTTCCAAGGAGTTTTCTTACAGCCTCAAATATTGCTTCCGAAAATACAGATGAATATTTGGAAATTAGTTGACGCAACGAGTCTCCTCCGTTGATGGTAGAGACTAAAAATTGCGTAGAGCTGCTACGTCAGGAACATCAAAGCCAACTAACTAACGGGTGTTACATTGGCCGATCATAAATTGGACCTTCCAACGGTACCGGGCTATCACTGACCTTTTTAACAAAAGCATTAGGGTTTTAGATCGATTAATGAGCTAGAGGTGCGCAAGGACCTCGACCGCTGGCACCGGTGGCGTCTGGTCACCGCTCAGGATTACCGGCTCCGACTCGGTCTGAACGATCCTCACCAAGTTGGCGTCCTTCTTCGAGGGCACCAAGGTGGCTGTGGGTGCACCGTTGGGTCTGCCGCAGTAACTCGGTGGCCTGCTCTCTCGGGTCGTTCCAGGAGCTACGACGCTTCCAGCGTTGGAGCGATACGTTGGCGGTGGTGATGATGTTGGCTGAAGTCGATCCAGCAGTAACAGCCTTAGCCTGTATTCCTGCATGCTTGCCTGAAACGCAAGAATGACTATACTCTCCAAGCCCAAAAATATGTAACTACTCGTCAGCCTGTAAGATTTATTGACCTCGTTAAGGGAGAATCCGTAAGCTTGTTTTTCGGCATATTAAGGATTTTTGAAAAGCATTCGAGTCAGTCGCAACGAAAGTGCAAATGGCTACCTGATAACTGGGTGGCGGAGTACGGAATTGAAACTCCGGATATATCATCGCGGCGTAGGGATGTATCGGTCGCGCAGGCGGTATCCTCCCCGAGATCCCAGTAAAGCCGAAAAAGCTGCCGCAATTTTCTCTACTGGTGACTCGCCAAGCGACAGCACTCACGGTAACCAGGACCATCCCGATGCCTGTAACAAAAGCCGTAAAGCAATCCTGAGATTAACGTCACTCCAGTGCGCGACTGAGTCGCTCCGCTCGTTCGTGCATGCATCATAAAATAATGTGTGTATGTGTGTGTGTCTCCTGATACCTGAAACACACGAGTCAGGAGAAAAGAAGAATCCTCGAGCTGAACTCTACTCTGTGGATCGAATGGATCGAGAGGATCGAAAGGATCGCCGTAGCCGGAGGAAGCAATCGGCGGATAGGAGAGTGGAGGGAGGCTCCTCCTGGAGAATTCTCGCAGGTAGCCGTGTGTAGTCACAGACGGAATTGTAGATCGTTGGAGTTAGTGGGTGGTGAGCGCAGCCACACGTATTGATACTTTTGCTAGTGGGCTGGCTATTGGTATATTGCTATATTGGTATAGAGCGAAGCGCTCTATTGTCCGGGAACGGAATTCTCTGGGTCGCAGGTTATATTATAACGTTTAGAAAGTAAGAGAGCCTCGTTGCCATGTTCTAGGACGAAACCCGGGCGTCTCTTTATTTTCTTTCAGATTCTGAGCTTCTCCTCTCCCTTCTCATAGAACCAAGTACCTTTGCGGTTGACGCCTGACTGCAGCCGGAGCCACTCTCTCTCTTGGTGTTGGACCAGGGCCGGAGTTTAACAGGAGGACCATAATGGCACTTGCGCATGAGTATGAACGAGACCGAGTTGGTAATAATTCACCTCCTGATGCATCATGTACGCAGCTACCACGACAATTATCCGTATCATCTCCTTGGAAACAGGTTAGTTGATTTTTAAAAATGCTTCTAGAACCCATTGGCGTCCCTCTAAGCAGCGCCTGCTCCCGCGATCCATCCCACGCTCCTCCACGCTCCTACGTGCCTCTGCACTTCGCTTCTTCTCTTGACTACACTTAAGCTGCTCTTTTGCATTTGTATTTTCCGAGCAAGGCCAGCCATGGACTAAAGTATCTACGCACTGGGATCAACGTTGCGTGCCAGTTCCTGTTAAACTCTAGCGAATGTCATTCGGACAATAAGCTTACGTTACGCAATAGCGCGATTCCTCCTCTCTCTTTCTGCTACGCTTTACACTAGACATCGGACGGAACAGTGAGCCTGGATTGCACTTTATGGGTAGCATCGGAGCAATGCACAGTGGCTAAGCTCGGGTGGGACTATGGAAATCCTTGTCCCTTGTTCTTTTGTTGATCTGCCGTGCGAAAAGAAAAGTTCCTTTTCAATCGTGGGTGAATTCTCGCAACTTGTACCAGCGAGGATTCGCGTCTCACGTCAGGGCCACAGTAAAATCCACTTCGACCAGATGACTCCTTTCTCCATAGTTCCTATATCGATGTTTTCGCTTTAAAGATTACCTGATACTTGTCAGTCCTTACCGATCATAAGCAGAGCCACAGCAATGTGGTCCCTGCCAGTGGCCCTTAAGGCTCCAAGAAGAGCCCCAGCACCTGCGCAGACCAGACCCACGACACCCACGCCGAGAATCGACCAAAGCACAGGGGGCGAGCCTAATCCGCAGCACTGCTTCGGCACTGCGTCCCTGCAATAAGAAACGCAAGCGTAAAGGTAGAGTGACCCACTGACACAGACTCGGGGATACGTTCCCGGCGGAAATCTGGAAAGACTCGGGGCCTCTAAGGGACCCGGGACGCTCCTACTAGCCACGCGGCACATATAACGGGTCCGCTCGGATCTCCGCACAATAACAATCCTCAGAGTCCCAAATAAATTATATCGGTTTCCTTGGAATCTTGGACCACCTAGGGCTTCCCAGTGAGAATAAATTTAAGAGCAGATTGGGAATCCGAATTATCTCTTTCACGATAGGTTCTTAGCATATATACATATATATATATATATATATATATATATTTGTTATTTTAGTGGAGATGCTTGACAGGCAGCAACTGAAAGTTTGCACGAGATTCTCGACTGCGCACCACTGCGCGCCACTGCGCACCACTGCGCGCCACTGCGCCCCGCTAGCTGACGATTCCGCGTTCATTCTGTATTCGTTGACACCCGCTGCAAACCTAGAACAGACCGATCGATCCAGGAGCCGTGATTCTACCTCGAGAGAGACTACATTTCAGAGCATCCTGTATCTTTAACCGACTTGGCCAGCAACGAGAGATCGCCGTTGAGATTGGACTTCTAGGCAATAGCGTAGCCAGCCGATATATCAAGGAGAAAGAGGAAAACTGACTGTGGAGCCAATAAAACTATCGAAGCAAAGAATTGCGATACACGCTTACGCTGAGACGGCTCAATAAACTCGAAATATCCTCGAGCGTGATTGCAAAGGGACATAACTACGTCCCTGGCGAGACTACCACTCTCGGGTAAGAAATCGTGAGAGGCCTGACCTGCCGAAGGCGGAGACGCTGGCTGGAACGGGGAAGGGAAGGCCCAGGCTGAGGCCCCTAAGTCCCAGGTGCGGCGGCGGAGGATGCAAAAATCCACTGACAGGCGGCACGAGAGGAACACCAGGAGCCGTGCTCGAACTGACGCACGGACCACCAGGATAATTCGGAGGCATCGAGCTCGTCCTCAGGGCTCTTCTGTGCTGTCTGCGAATTCGCCTTTCGCGCCTCCTCGCATCGCGCAACTCCTCGGTTTCCGGCACTTGATCCAGGGACATTCGCGGACTCGCTTCCGTCTGCGCCTCGGTCGAGGCGAACGATCGCGGATTCGATAGGCGCGTGATCTCGAGATCGGTGCGATTCGACTGGCAGCGATCATCGTTGCTGGATGGACTCTGGGAGTTTTGCGAATTTTCCGTCGTCCCGCCATCCACGGCGACGACACTCACGGGCCTCGGGGCATTCTCGGACAGCGCCCCGGCCATCGTACGGCCCTGAACATCGGTTTCCACGGCAACCTTCTCCCTGGCTTCCCCCCTGCCTCCCCTCTGCCGGCTTCAATAGGTTCTCCTCCTACTCCTATTCCACTACCTGCTCGTGCTCTTTTGCTCTCTTTCTCTCTCTCTCTCTCTCTCTCTCTCTCTCTCGCTCTTTCTCGCTTTGCCTTCTCAGAGCGCGCGACTTTACTCCTTTGTTCCTGGGATTGCAGCAAGTAGATATGTACCCACTGACTGTGCCTATGGCCTGGCCGATCCCAGTCTTGCAACAAGTCGTGCGTCTCGTAGAATTCTACTTTGTGGGAATTAAATATTCTGGAGAGTCCTTTCCTTTTTTTTTCTTCTTTTTATTCTCGCGCGCAGCTTCCTCTAAGAGTATGTGACGTCATCGGTTTTAGCTCCTTTCTAGATTCTCGCTGCACGTTCTCTATGACTCTCTAAAGCCTCTAGCATATGTACACAACACTTAGAAGTATGAACAGAGACTCTAGGCATTCAAAACCATGAGACGACGATGAGGCTACGAGCGAAGAGGCTGGAATTACACGAGACCCGGAGGATTCTCTTTGCGGGAGGTGCCAGGAACGATTACGTTTCTTTCTCTCTCTCTCTCTCTCTCGGATGCCGTTATGGTACAGCTGGCGACGACGTTTACTTGAGCAATTGGCGATTCGTTCTTGCCAAGTGTCGCCGATTGCGAGGGACAGCCAGAGGAACACCGTTAAACGAATTGTGGCTTTAGCGCCACTCTTTATTATCGCCACGGGGTATCGCTAGGGGAGCCTCTTATGTTATCGAGTCTTGGCTAATCGACTGAGATTAATTTACGCATTGAAGTCTGAATCCTCGAAGTTCCACGATTTTCAAAATGTCTACTGCTTTCTCTTGTTCCTTGAAACGACGATGACGGTCTCCCTTCTTTGCTCTTCTTTCAGTTTATTGCGCAATTGCACCACCGCCAAAATTATGTCATAGTCTTTTGTTTACAAAACGAAGCACCGAGTTACCTCTGACCTGTTTTCTTGACATCACAAATTGCCTCAGATTTTCAATGAGATTCAGAGAGTCCAAATTGAGAGTAGCCTCCACCTATCCTCGGTCTTATTGCATCCCCATTTCATTATAATAATCTTGTTCCGGCCAAACTTTGTGAGAAGATATAGTTTACGGTGATGACACCTCTTTTGTGTTTCTCCTGTTTCTCTTGCCCTCAGTAAGAACTCACGCAGGCTGTCACGGCGCTGAATTCACCACATCTGACACCAGTCATTCCCACGACTAATTTGGAAATTCGTATCAAGGTTCTCAGAATGCACTCCTATTGGCAGATTTTTGATGATTAGGGGGATTCGATCCGCGCTATAACCGCTTGTCTATTGGCAAAAATAAACTTGGGCACAGAAGCACGGAGGATTTCTTTCTTTTTCGTGCACACACAAATTTATAAAATTTATAACAAGTCGGCAAGACTTTCGGATTCATTAACCGTGTCGCATAAGAGCGAATACTCTTTCGGTCGGCACTAGGATCCACAGTAGAACCCGCACTCGCACTGTGTCCACCAGGACTGCCCTCGATACTGCTAAAATGCACTCTCAACTGGACTGCCGACAGGTGTCTGCCGATTCGAAATAACTGAGTGGTTATGCAC
The DNA here is from genome assembly GCA_031762395.1 of Calameuta pygmaea. Lineage (NCBI taxonomy): Eukaryota > Metazoa > Arthropoda > Insecta > Hymenoptera > Cephidae > Calameuta > Calameuta pygmaea. The sequence goes on along the minus strand of JASANN010000278.1, from coordinate 224,727 downwards.
ATAAGCCAAGGATATCCTCCTGGATTGGGAAAGTGGAATATATCGAAAATATCGATAGTGCACGCTGAGAGAGGATTGTAGTGTCGCCGCGTTGTGTACTCCTGGCTCCCGACTCCAGGAACGAACGGTAACGCGGACACGACGTAACGTCAGGTTCCCCTACTGAAAGTCTAGTTTCTCTCCCACCGTGGAACAGCGAGTTCAGAACGAGGGTACCTCCTCGCCGTCACTAGCACTGGGCTCCCACCAGCTCCCACGTAGGTACTAGCAGCTACGAGCCTCTCTCGAGTTTCCTTGTTCCCCTGCATCCTCACTGAGTAGTACCCGCGACACACGAGAGCAGCAGCACCAGCGGCAGGCATTAACATCTGAGAACGCCGACTGTCTTCTCCTGTTATTCAAAGGGAAGGACGGCAGTTTACTGCAGGGGCTGCAGCGCATTCGCTCGGGTCAGGACAAGTCAGGATAACGCAACGGGACAATCGTTTTCATTCAGTCTCTACGCTTTTTCCTCGTTCTTCGTTTCCCTTCCTTGGTACGGTCAATTCGAGGATTCCTTCGATGCCCTCGATGAATTAGGTTTAGGCTACTTCTTATATCTTCAAATTCCAATGGTTTCGATACTCGTTGCACTTTTGCCCTGCAAGCCCTGTCTCTTCATCGAACTTGACACTCGACTGCACTCGACTCCGCACAGCTCTTCGTTCCACTCCTAATTCTGACTGTTGCCTCCGCTGCGTGCGGGCATCCTGGCTCCGTTGCTTGGTTGCCGGCGCCCCTCTCCGTCTCTTGGCGACCCATTGGCGTAGGGAGACGCCTGAAACGAGAAACCGGACGTTTTCAAGCTCTGTTATGCGATCCCTTTGCGACCACTTGGCCCTACATCCCTACATCCCTACATCCAGGCCCGTGCCGTGTGCACGATCTCTCCCTTCAGTCCAGACAAATGGCCACGCACGAAAATCTTCAATCTTCTGTATCTCTTTCTCCGCCCGAGATGAAGTTTCATTTCGGCTTAACTTCGTATCGCACAATTCATTTTGGCCCTCTTGATTTTTTTTATTTGCACTCATCTGCCTATCGGTGTTTTATGTACCACCGGCAGGAATTGGAATATCGGTCATATCACGTATCACTGTCAACTTGAAAGTTCCTAATCGCAAACATAAGTCCGGCACGTTCAAGCTAATTGTGCAATTAAGATAATAAAACAGTAAGACCTCGTGTCCGAGACGATGTGGATTTGCATGGTTTGGAAGCTTCAATGCTTTTAACTACAAGACTTTTGCAAAGACATGTATCTATCCAGGGTTCCGCGCGTTGCGTTCCTATCTTCCAACTCACTCAAAAAAAACATCCATCAATTAATTGTGCATCATAAACGTGTCACTTTAGAAGGATCTGCTACTTGATCGGTTCATATTTATTATCCTGACGACTCCTAGTTTTATTTGATTTTCACTTGCAATTAGATCAATTGCAAACGTAAACAATATGATTGGTTTGCGAACACCCCTACGACAGCTGCGTTCGAATATCAGTCGAGAGTGCTGCGAGCATCGTTGCTTCGGTTCATTTTCGAACACACTTGTGACAGGTACGTTCCATAGAACTTATACTCCTGGAAGGGGAATATAGCCCACTCTAGCAATGAGTGGAAAGTGGCCACAACATGTTGTCTTAACATTCATTAAATTAGTCGAATAATTGCGGAGCATAATGGAGCAAATCGAGAGCAATAAATTCATCAAGAAAATCATATGAAAGTCTACTTGGTTATTTGGAATTTGAATAAAAATAAAAATTTTCTGTTTTAATCAATATTTATTAATCATTACATAGTAGCAGCGAAGTAATTACAGAAACATATCGAGCATTCAAGGAGCAATTTTTTAGGCATTATAAACATATACATTTTTACTTTCCCGCGCTAATTTCCCGACGATTGCCTTCGTTTAACGTATGCTTGGGACTTGTTGGTAACGGAGGGTCGATTTACCCCTTACCGACCGAACTCGTGTTCTATTCCACGCTGTCAGCAGTAGCGTCGTCGGTAAAATGCCTAGTCTACTTACCATCAGTCAACGACGTTATACCCGGCGCAGTCGAAAATTTTATACGTAGTCCACCGATTGGCGAACGTGGTTTCAGCTTGCAGTGCGCGATGCCTCTCAGAGAGCTGCTCATGTCATCCATTGTTATGTACGCCAACTTGTAATTTGTACTGTTACGTGTGTGCCCTCACTTAAAGTGTGCCAGTTCCTTTTGTTTGTACTTGTGCCTTTGGAATGAGCGATGGGAGAGAGGAGAGGCCTTGACGGATACTGCGAAACCAAGTGGAATCGTACCCGGAGCTAGGTACGCTGTGGAATATGATAAATTCTAGGTGTGTTGTTAATGCGATCTCAACTGGTGAATAATGTATTTCCTTGAACGACCAGAGGTAGGCCTAAAACATGAATTCTCATACCATTGTGCTTTCATTCGCTCGAATGAAAAGGGGAAAATCAGTATACATCGGTTAGCATTAACCCCTGTCATTTATTTCCGTCTACGAATTGTCTTGAATAGCCATATTTCTGCAAGAAGAAGCGAAAGGAAATAAAAGGAGAAAATCATGCGAGCGAGCTGGCCAGCGGGAACCGTTTCAAAATGACAAGGATCACGCGAAAGATCACGACCAGCGTATAAATGGCCGATTTGAAATCCTTTTGACACTCTAATAGCCCATTCGGCTCGCGGCGTATGACGCGGGTGTAAAGGGGCGATAGATAACAGAGGGCTTATCGCGGTGGGTAAGTGCAATTCCAGACTTAGGACACGTAAAAGTAATCCGAGCGTTGGGAGTTGGACGCGCGGTTTTACTGCATCATGAACCTTCATGGATATAAACTTAGTGACCGCAGCCCCGTCGATTATTTTTGCGGGGTCTGACCCCATCCCTCATTCATTCGGGTTTAATGTAGAATTTAATGGAAAATCAAATTTTATGAGAAATTAGAGCGGAATAATAGCGACATTAAAATACAGCTGGAATTCGAAGAACATCAGCTGCAAGAGGAAGAAGGGAGTAAGGACGAGGCTGGAGTAAAGTGGAGGAGATTTCGCGAACCTAACGGCAAGAGAGAAGAAGTTTTCGATGCAAGACTAACACTAGGGGCTGCTGGATTGTGACTGGGAAATGTTACTGCAGCCAATATCTCTTACCGTAGCGAGTATCATCCCAGAGAACAGAATGTCAATGGATGGGAAAAAGGAAAAGTTTCTGTCGCAAGACGCGAGATTCCAGGACGCAGGAGAAAGACCGAAGGGGAAGATTTTACGAGATTTCTAAGGCAGGGCTGCTGCATGCATTAAAGATGATCACGACTCTACGGATACTTGACCAACTTCGAATGGACGAGTCGAGGCCTGTTCTCGGGGATGCGCCGGGAAAGTGCAGCCTCAGCGCGTTGACCTTTAGCCCAAAATCTCCCTCGCCCTTGTCCCTCCTTTTCCTTTGTTTCATATCATGAAAGTTGCGGCAACAAGAAAAAGATATATTAAGAAGATGTGGGAGAAGCAAAAAGTAGATAGATTCTCTCGGGCGATTGCGCTCGACCTTATCCAGTTGTCTCTGGTATTTGGCGATGCTGCGGAGGCGAAACTTCTTGCAATAACAATAGACGAGAGGCGCGTAGGTCGAGACGGTCGAGACTACACGGTACGCACAGCGTCCATAGTTGCATTGGATGCTGCACAACGCACGTGGAAGTATCTGAGTAGTTGCAGGCGCAAGTAATTGCAAGAGAAGGGAGAAAGGACGAGATTGCGTTGGCTGATTCGCAGCTCAGCAGGCCGAAGTGCAGGGCAGACAGGGGCGGCAGGGGATCCAGGGACGTGGATGGAAGCCCAGCTGTGTCGAGAATCCAGAGAATCCGGAGAACACAGGAGAGGACGCCTGGCGCGCGTTTGGTGCGCCGCCTTGCGTAATTCGGAGTGCCGATCCCGTTCTTATTCGCGCGAGGGACCGAACGGCATCCAGTCTACATAACCTGCTATATAGGTTACGCAGTCGACTGCAGCGCTATCGATCGAAAGGTCGTCGAGGATGAATGCATTTCCCATGGCACGCGGACGTGGCCTGGTCTCGCCTGTAAGGATTAAATAAATAAAATAAATACTCTGTGTCCTTTCGGAAAAGGGATTCCTCCCCTCGATCCTGCGACTATCGGCAACCTCCGAATTCCTACTGATCTCTCGTTATCCGTTTAGGTGTAGAGTAGCTCTGGGAATGAGATGGAAGGAGGCTGAGAGGAATCCTGCTTGTCCTGCACCGGGTGTGCTCGATCATGCATTATTCAGGGTAACGTATTAATAAGGCGTAGGTTCCAAACTAATTTTAAATCGTATGCTAATTCATTCTTGGGCTTCCTCCACCGCGTGTGTCATGCATATATGCATCGCGCGGATGTTGCTCCAGGACCCGAGCAAGTCGAATTCGTCCTCGTCGAGAACTGTCCAAGGACGGAGGAGGAAGCCTCATTCGGGAGAAATATTTTCATCAAGTTCCGGCTGTCTTGACTCCTTTTATTCCCCTTTTGGGTCTTGTGGTCCGTCAAGGTAGAAAGAGAAAGGTGCAACTTCACGTGGCTTGGACGAAAACGGGCTACGACCTGGCTGCGAGCACCGGGAACTTCCTCCGGAAGAAAAATCATCCTCGCAAAGGAGAAGAAGGACCATGGGGATGCCCAGCAGAATCCTCCGCTCCGGCTTTCTCTGTATCTCTGATCTTGGAAGTAGATTCTCTGCCATCTGGCCACCCTGGCATCTGACCCCCTGCAGTGTCCTTGGGGGGGAGGGAGGGGGGGGGGTGTCAGGCTCCACTCTTGGACAGCAAGAGCGAAAGAGGGCCTCGTTGCCTAGTCATCCTACATTCAGTCATCAATCTAAATCAGCAGCACTTTTGTGAGACGAAAGATCCTGAGGCCGTCGTTCCCAACCTGCTGTACAGTTGGCTACCTACTACTAGGGAAGTCGGTGGGTTGGTGTCACTGATTCCTCAGTTCGACGGAGAACTTTCGAATTGCGAGCATCGACATCCCACCCGGGGGGAAAAACAGGGTGCATTGACACTTTTGCGCTCCCCGCTGAAGTCTCTTGGAGGCTGAACAGCCTGTTCGCGATAGGTTAGGGGTTATGAATTATTTCGCTTGGAGATCCTATTGATTGGCTTTGAGCGAGCGATCCCAGCCGACGGGAACTATTAATCTCCCATAACAGCTCGGCGATATCGACTTGAGCGTTACGTTTGCTGGCTGCCGATTGCGTGTCCTGCATCGCGGCCAGAAAAAAATCGAACGAGGGAAAAAAATATAAAACAGAATGTATGTGTGTGTGTGAGAGAGAGAGAGAGAGAGAGAGAGAGAGAGAGAGAGAGACTGCAGAAGGAAAAAAGGACACAGAGCTGAAAAATAAATAAGGTGTGAAATATTGTATCGATACTGGTTCCGTGGGTCGAAGGGATGGGAATCAAGTGGGAACCTAGGAGAATTCATCAGCTAACCTGTCAGCAGCATACAGGATGAAGTTGCCAACACACCCGGAAAGATGTAATGTCCGATATCAAAGAAAATGTGGGATTTCTATCCGATTACTGCTCTCCCGTTCTTTTGTGTATACATATATATATATACCGCTATTATTATCATCATTATAGAGGAGCATCCTCTTCTTCAAATGTTTTCAAGTGTTCTTGACGATTGAAGCTTAAAGCAGCAGCCAGCGACCCACTTTGGATACTCGGGATACGGAAGCCCACTACTTCGCTCGGTCACTCTCTCTCTCTCTCTCTCTCTTTCTCTCTCTCTCTCTCTGCTCTTATCCTGAAACAAATAAATCATTAAATTCCTACCTGTGCGCGATTTGGAAACGCTACTTTAGCTCGCGTGTTCAGATTTTTTTTGTCCATTGGAGTAACTTCCGTCGGTTCGTATAATATTTTTTAAAATGAATTTCTCTACATCTTCGTTCGGCAGCTCTCGAAAAGCTCAAGGAAACGTTCGAGTCTCTATGGGAAATTGGTGAACGTACAGCTGGCGGCTGCGCCGATTGGCTGTTGCCGGGTATTCAGCCAGCCAGCCAGCCAGCCAGCCAGCCAACCTGCCCACGGGCGTAGTAGGGAGGGAGGAGGAAGGGGGGGGGGGGTGAGGCCAGGCACGCAGGCAGCCAGCGACTTTCGTGCTGAACGCCAGTCGCTTTCCGCGTGTCCCTTCGAATGGGTTCATTTTATCGGTGCTTCTTTCTCGTACTCGAACTCGCATTTTCCTTCTATTATCGAAATCGCAAGTGCACGAGTATCGGCAGTGCCGGATCAGTTCGAAGCTTATCTTGCATTTCACATTAATGTATTTCATTGCTTGTGAGTGTGTGTGAAGAATTTTTGAAACATCAAGAGGTAATTGATACTACTAGTGGTTCTTAATTTCTATCGTTTTAATAATCTTTATTAGTATGTAGTTGCTGCTTTGAAATCCCGAGACGATAGAGTCAGTAAGTTGAGGCGATAGTCTTGTAAGGAGATTAAAATCTTAAATTATTCCCCAATGCTTGTGAAAGACGTCGGGACGTAGAAATGCGGAATGAAGAATTTCTGACACCTCGTGTGGAATTAAACGCGCAGCGTCGTCGATAAGTCGAAGATCGATCGGCATCGTGTCGGAAGTCAATGCAAAACTCGAAGCCGAAAGGACAACGTTAAATGTCTGGATCTGCATAAGGACACATCTAGAAGCGATGCCGGAAGTAATAAAATGATCGTAAAGGGTGAAGGGAGGAAAAGAGGGGAAACTGCTGAATAGTAATTGAATTGTCAAGCGAAACTTCCCCCCGTCCAGCCATCTCTGCTCCGACGCCTCCGTCTCCGCGCGCGATCTCTTTGCACTATCAGCTCATCCCGCGTGCAGCCTCGTCCAGGACGACGTAGATTTCCGGAGGAAGAAGCTGCCGGCCGGTTTCACTGCAGGTCTTTACGAGGACACGGCCAAGTGGCGTAGTAGAGATGCTCCTTTCCAGGCTGGACCGAACAGCGGAAGAGCAGAGAGAGAGAGAGAGAGACGCAGCTGCGAGTAGGAGTTCGGATCAGGAGGCGGCAACCGCATTCCTAGCTGCTCGCGCCGAGTCAATTTGAATGCGGCATTCCGTTCTCTCCCATTCTACCGATCTCCAGTGCCCCCCCCCCCCTCGTCTATCTATTTGCGCGATAATCGTCAAAGGCGTGTCGCGATCGAAATTCCTGCTGCCTGGACGCGGCTCTCCTTGCCGAAGGAGAGGAACTAAGAGGAACTAAGAGGAACTGAGGTGAACTGAGGTAGCAGCAGCAGCGAGACGAGAGTGTGAGAGGGATTCTCGTATCTGTCGTCGGAGAGGGGGGGGGGGGGGGAGGGGGAGAGAAAGGCAGAGCCGAGGCTCGTGCGGAAACTATTCAGCCCGATTTCGCTCGGTTACATCTCTTGGCGCTTCTAGGTAGGAGGGGATGGGTGGCTGCATGCACAGAGCCTCGTATATTCCAGCTTCGGGATTGGTTCAATTTCTAAAAGGAGCCACCCCCTCTGCCCTCTGCGCCTCGTAGAAAGATACAGACGAAACCACCTGAAATCACAGCTGCTCAAGAAATTCCAAAGTAACTTGCGCTCGAATTGAAGGAACAGCACACGCCCGGTCGCCATTTCGATTAAATTCCGCAACAAAGTTGCTAGTCTGAATTTTCGTGGAGCACGAACCGTGGGATATCCTGGATTTTGATGGACTGAGAAGGTCCTGGCTAATCGAGTCCCAGCCGCTACCTAGTTAAAGACCGTTTAAGTGGAGATTTCGGTTTCCCTCGTTAAGCTGCATGCTCGGAGTAGCACTGCTCTCTCACTTTCCCACTCCGGCATCCTTCGCCGCCCTCCGCCACCCTCCACCACCCTCCGCCGCCCTCTGCCACCCTCGACGTAACGTGAAAACACCAACTTTATGCCGATACCTGCTGCTCAGCGTGCTCTGTGATTTTACTCCCTTCTTCGGCTGTGCTTGGGGGGGGGGGGGGGGGGTGGGGGGGGGGGGGGGGGGGGGGGGGGGGG
>JASANN010000278.1:181870-216615 GCA_031762395.1 Calameuta pygmaea | reverse complement strand
CGTGTTGTGTGATTTTACTCCCTTGTTCGTGTGTGGTTGCCCCCCGGGACTCTCTCTCTCTCTCTCGCCCCCCCCCCCCCCATCCTCCAGTGTCGTCGTCACTCGCAATTATTAAAAATTGCAAATACTCGATCCTCATCCGCTGGACGTGTTCGTTTACATACAATGCAGGAATCCGGGTGTCTCGTTGAATTTCTTCGTTCCCACAGAAACTGAGAATAAGTTGGGCTCGAACATTGGTGCGCGACTGCACTGCAACGACGTGGATGTTGCACATCGATAATAGATCAATGTGCTGAGGATTTGTAGCTGCGTTGGAAACAGGGAAGAGAATCCCGGAGGTTGTCGTCGGGATACAGGAGGTTTTTTATTTTGAATTTGACGATGACAGTCAATGAATTGGGGAGTCGCGCTCGCGCAATTCCTGTTGGAATCCAAAGCCGATCGTCGGCCGCTGCCCGGTTTGCCGCCCGCTCTAACTTCTTGGCCTTTCGCATTTGAAAATTGGACCTACCAGGAGGCTGGAGATTCGGCCCCTCGGCTGCTGCGTTGTGTCTCTTATGTCTTACGGCCGCAGCCAAAGCCCACCGAGCGTTTCCACTTTTACCGAGAGCGGTGCGGTGCGGTGCGGTGCGGTGCAATCGCGGAATCGTCTAGCGAATGTCCTCTCGTCTTAATCTTCTCTTTTTCTTCGTCGCAGCGCGCGTATCGCGAGGACACTGCCGGCTTCTCAAGAGAATTCTCTTTAGCCGCGTTTCTCTTATATTGTCTTTTCTTACACGCGAATCCTCGCGAGTTACTACCATGCCGGACTTTAAACTTATCTCCCTGCAATGGGTCACGTATAGAAAGCACGCATAGTGTGTGTGTGTGTGTGCGTGTGTGTGAAGTACATAAATTGCGCAGACAGTGACGCAGCTGCCAGAGAAGTTCATGCGCGGATTACGTAAGGAATCGTAGCAATTGAAGTGCTGCCCGCAAACAGTCGGACTTTGTGCCGCGAATTCTCGAGTACTAGGCACTACTAGGCCATCGATCAGAGTCTACCTGCGTCCAACCGAGTCTGCCTCTGCCATAAAACGTAGTTGGCATATTCTATGTACATAACTGGCAGTCCGTTACAAGAATCATGCACGTTGCTAATAATGCGCGGCGGCGCGCAAAACGCGACTGTCCTTGCGGAATGAAAGTAGCCTGGAAAACGTGACCTCTCGCGTATTGCGCGCACCTCGACGATAGACTCGGATCTGTACGACGGTGAGCAGGACGAGAGCGAGAATCGCGAAGCGAGCGACGCGCCGCGCGCTGCACTTGGGACTTTGTTGCGCCTGGAGGCTCCAAAACAGGAGGCGACAGGCAGCTTTTATTCCTCTCATGTGAACGAGGCTGCGTGGCTGCGTGGCTGCCAGAGGCGTCAGGTTGGCCATGCGGATGCCCGTGCAGCCCCGGCGCACCAGGAAGTCTTGGACCTTCTGGCTCTTCGGGCATTGGGTGTTTAGGAGATCTTAGGCCTAGACGAGAATGTACCCAGGTTGCAGGATGGAACTGTGTGCTATGTATCTAATGATGCTTTCAGGAAAGCGTCCGCTGCGCGTCGGAACGCCGAGGAGGCAGCTGGGAGTTGCAAGTGGTTGGGTTGGCAGTCCTGTCTTTGCCCGAGGTAGGATGCTCTGCATGCTCTGCATGCTCTGCAGTCTCTGAGTCGAGGAAAGTGGAGCGACTACGTGAGGATCGCTCCGTGTGACACGTCCGTCGGGCACTTCCTTGGAAATATGAACATACCCTAAATTTGGAATTCGAGCCTAATAAAGCAGGAACATGGAAACCGAAGAACTCACCAGGCTCGTCGACGGCATCTACAAGGTGAGTCTCATTTTTGCTACGTCGATGTTAGAACACGAGGAAGCGGAGGAGAGCCATCTTACGAAACTCTCTCTCTCTCTCTCTCTCCTCTCTCGCTCCCTCTTGGTCTTCATCATTCGCCTTCTCTCCTTGACACTATTATCCTCTGAATGCCTGCGCGCTGCTGCTGCTCCTTTCCAGCCTGATGGGCTAACGACACTTTTTCTTGAGCGCCGCGATTATATTCTCGAATCCATTAACGGGAAATGCCTTCCTCTCGAGGAGTGGCTGCTATCCTATGCCGTTACTCGCTGTCCACTCACTGACCGGACTCTTCTCCATTCTCCCCATTTCCCCTATTCCTTTATACAGTACGGCTTTCTCTCTCTCTCTCTCTCTCTCTCTCTCTATCGTGTCTCTCTTCCTTCTCGGCGCTTCCTTCTCTCGAACGTCTTGCGTAGAGGCCTATAAAATAGGAAGAATAACGGTAACCGTATGTGGGCAACGTTGCCTCAACGCTGCGACAGGATTCCTTATGCAAGGTAATGGCTGTGCTACCCACTTTAACCAGACTCTCCGTTCTTAAGACGTTGATAACTGATATTCTCTAGAGACTTTTTCCTACGCGAGGATCCTTAGGGACGACCGCCTCTCCGTTTCACCAGGCCCGAGTCCTACGAGAATCGAACCAACCGCGTTGCGATTGGGCATCCCGTGCTGCACTCGGAGATACAGTACACATATACATATATTTAAGGCGGTTTGCAAAGGGAGCGTTATCCCTTTCTCTCTCTCTCTCTCTCTCTCTCTCTCTCTCTCTTCCTCCACAGTGCTATGAGGTAATCCGAACTGATCCCTTAATTTCATGGATTCGGTTAGCACCCAGAGCGAGACTGAACATAGGAATATAGGGCTGCATCCGAAGCCAATTAATATGTCCTTCGTCCCTCCGCCTCTAACTCAAATCCTGTCACTCGATCGTCTACTATAGAGTTACCATTCCAGTCCATCCATACGCATAGCTGCCTGTTCCAACATTCCGACGTTCCGTCGTTCCAGCACTCTGCCATCAGCCCGAATATTCCGGCAGCCAGGACTGTGCCCCGTAACCGCACGTTCATGATCCTATGATATATCCGCGTTGACTATAGGGCGGCTGCTGTCCTGTGGACGCTTCGCTACCTCCTGTACAATGGAAACCGTCTCCATTGTTTAGAGGGTGCTAAAGTTCCATCTTATACAACGGCCCAATCTTATGGCTATCTTATAATTGTCACGTGAGGTCAATTACGATTATTTCCTCTTGATAAACCCTGTTAAGCGGGATTTTCCAATGTTTTAAAGCCACTTCTGCTAAAGGTAGAACGCAGCCATCGTACTATTAATAGGTAAAGTTCGAAAAATCCAAATGACTGGAGGATGTACAGTTAGACGAAGCAGGCAACGGGAGAATACGCTGTACGATTCGTCGTGCATCAAAAGATCCGAAGAGACGACGAGAAGGAAGGATGGAGACTCGCCTCTCCCTCTCTCTCTCTCTCTCTCTCTCTCTTCGTTGCAGCAGTGCGCTCGGGAGTCACCAGGAAGACCAGGGAGACCAGGGAGATCAGGAAGACCATTTCTCTCCTTTGTCCTTCCAAACCGACTGGACCACGAGAGACCCAATGGCTTCAGAATGGGGATTCATGGCACGAGCACTATATCTATATGTGTACATACGTTCTGCTTGTTCAAGGTCGCTTCTCGACCTCGATTCTTCTGATCTCTCGACAGGACGATCGCACGACGCACGACGGACGAGTCTCTTTCTTATCGAGTGTTCTTCATAAAGGATTTAAAAAAAACGGTGCCAAGTGTCCGGAAAAGGACTCGTGGTGGAGAGGTCAGCACAGGACCTTGAACCGGGAATTCCTGAGGCACTTGGAACCGGTGCTTCCTCTACGTGTAGATATACATAAGTGCGCGACCTGTGCTCATCTGTGTATGTAGCCACGCGTAACGTTTCTCGCGTCTCGAAAAAAAGAAGCAGGAGAAACGCGGCGGCAGGGCGAGGGGGAGGCAGAAGATTACATCGCGGATAGGGGGAAGACTTAAATCTCGTTGGACCTCGCGCGCCTCTTCCGCGCGATACTGGAACTACCATTGGGCCCACAAGGCCGTAACGCCCATAACAGTGCCTTAACGGGTAGTTTTATTCTTGCGCCGAACGCGAGGCGACTCAATGCGACTGAATGCGGCTGAATGCGGCTGAAGGATCCTCCGTTTTCACGTGGGTGGATTTATTTATCGTTTGGCATCTCGCTCCGTAAGAGAAGCACGCGCTGGTGGTACCTGCTATACCTGTTTACCAACTGAGTGCGCTTGAATAAAGAAGGAACCGGCTCCACGTGTTTGGCAGAAACTAATGTTTTTCTGCTTTCAGGAATTTACCATAAATATGTATGATCGTCCGACATAACTTCGACGCGTTTCGAATTCTCTTCTTCAGCCTACTTTTTTTTCTTCTGCTCCCCCGTTCTCTCTCTCTCTCTCTCTCCCTCTTTCACATCCCCCCCCCCCCCCCCCTATGTAGTATCATTAATCTCGTAATCAAAATAACATATGAATCTAATATCTGAAAGAGTGTCGTTACTATTTACGAAATATTGTAAAGCGGAGACGAAGAGTAATTTAAATGTAGTTGTGTGTTTGTCACAGTACGCGAGAGAGAGAGAGAGAAAGAGAGAGAGAAGAGAGAGAGCAGCGCATGAACATTTTTATCTCGATTACTTCTCCCTATTACATTGGTACCAACCGTGCAGTACGTGATTCCGCGATCGGCTGCGTCGATAGTTGACTCTCTTTGTGAAAGTCGAAAATTATTGTGAGCGACCGCGCGTTGGTGATCCATTCAAGAGGAATATTCCTTTCTTTTGCCTTTTTTTTTCCTTTTTAATTTGTCTTCCTATTCCGAGTCGGTCCCTTTGCCAGCCTCCACTAATTTCCCCGCTTTACCGTTTGATCATGACAGAGTGCTCTCTCAAAACCCAAGGAATAATCTGAGTCGTGACCTTCGCATCCACATGGCTGCCAATCCCCCATGTCCTCTCGCTGGCTGCTTTCTTTTTCTTTCTCCTCCTCCGATCTTCTCTTTTCTCTCTTTCTCCTCGATCTCGAGTCCCAAAGAGGCATTTCCATAAATTATAAATGCTGACGAGAGACCGCGACTCAAAATCGGGCTTTCAGTTCATTGACCCCCCTGTCGCTGGTTCTTCCTGCACTTGTTAGATTTTCTACGTACAGATGTGCATCACAAGTCGGCTGGCCGACAAGTACAGCTTGGAAACAAAAGGAAATCGATCCCAACGGAACGGTGGCGAGGGGGAGGGGGGAGGAGGGGGAGCCCAGCCACTAGACTCCAGAGCGCCAGAGCGCCAGAGCGCCAGAGCCCATTGGATTTCTGACTCGTCACGTTGCCCCTAATGCGCGTAAAAATGCGAAAGATGTGGCTCCAGCCATCATCCAGCAGGATCCAGCAGCATCCGTCGTGGAGGAATCCACTCCACTCGCGTTCTTTCTAATCTCTAACCTGCAGCTGTACCTCTAAGTAAGTAGAGGATCTTCGAGCGAAAGCGGCTTTCACGCGACTCGACTCGGCGTTCATGCACGTCCTTATGTACTTGCACACCCGCTCAGCTGCGTCCCTGTGTTGCAGTATGGCTGGTACAACTGGTACAGCTGGTTCCGCGGTCTCGACTTTTTGCAAAATTCCCCAACAGTCGAGAGAGTCAATCGCGTTTGAGCTAAATGGAGCTAAATGGAGCTAGAAGGAGCTAGAAGCAAGACACATTTGAGTTTGTCTTGCTGCTGTTTTTGGTTCTCGATCTCTCGAGATGTTCGTAATTGCGGTTTCGAATAAAATGTCGACGAGTGCGAAGGAAGCGGAGAAAGAGATACGCATGTGGCGCATGTAGGCATTTCGCACACTCGGCCATCGACACGAGTGTCAAGTTATCATCTCACGTGGAGGCTTCCCAAAATAAAACTACAGTTCCCTTTTCATTCAACAGAGTTCGATAGTTCCTGATGGTTTTTAACAAGGTCTGGTCATTTAGCTAAAGAAACGGCATTTACAAAAATGAGATGCTAACTTCCTGTACAGCATTCCACATCCGAAACAGTAATGAATTTAATAGATTTTAACGAGCCCTATTCCATCGACGCTTCCTCCTCCTCCTCCTCCTCCTCCTCCTCCTTACAGCATGGAGAAGTAATTAACGGAAAACACGATTCGTGAAAATTACTGCGCACTGCGTCCGACTCATGAGCCACTTTTACCGGATACGGCTGCCTGTCAGAGGAGCGCAGCTCGTGCAAGCTGCCACGATACGTGCGGGAAGAGGCTGTGCAGACGGAGGACGACGCTACGGGTCCACGGGGCACCGGGCACTGGGCACCGGGCACGACGCTCGGCGCAAGGGGCACGGGGCACGGGACATTAGGCTCTCGGGGATTTTACTTGGAGGCATGCGGCACCCTTTCTCCAGAGATTGCAACGAGCGTCGGCGCCAGCGTCAGCTCGCAATTTCCCTTACGCAATTTCACCAGGGACTTTCAGTACAGTCAACGTCCGATACAATACACAAGAAATCCTTTGGCCGCACTCGGAAGAAATCCGCGCTATTGGAACGTCCGATACATCAAGTCTCGTTTAACTGCGACGCTTTATTTCTTTGCCGCTGATACTCGCGGATTCTTGGTAGTTTCTGAGCGGAGCCGTGGAGCGAATTAAACTGCCGTCAAGGCAGTTGATTTGTGATTAGGCACACGATTGGTCCCTTGCCAAATAAGTAAGCCTACAATCGGGAGCTCTTTGACCGATTTGGTCTATTCGGTCTATTTGGTCTATTTGGTCAATCCACCGCTTTCGCTCTGGCAGTCCACGTGAGCGGACCTCTCCTTTTCCAGAGGAAAAACTTTCATTCGAAGAACATTCCAATTGTTTGTCGAAAAGACGTGAACGCGTGACCAAGACTTCGGCCTCGAATGGAGGTCAAAGAAGAAGATCCGATTGGGTCCATCGATCATCTGGCATCTCGCGTCGTAGAACGTAGCCGCGACTTTTAGTTCCTTCTGACTAGACTCTTAGAATTAGAAGTGGGACAACTGGGAGAGCGTCGATTCTGTGATCCATTGCAGATAGAACATGGAGGATGGTATATGGCGGGGAGGATGGATGAGGATGAAGTCTTGTCTCTTTGGCGCTGGTTATCATACTTGGCCCAAGAGTTCTTTCGCCTTCTTAGTTCAGAAGGTTTTTGTTTCTTTTTATCGAAAGACTCGATCCGCACGAGGAGTCGCTTGGAATTCCCAATCCCATCGTCCACGATGTCCTACGTGGTTTGGCAGGATTTCGTAGGCCTAGCTGAGAAGGGACCAGGCCAGCGATAAAGACGCAGAGACTCCACCGAAGCGTCCCCCATCTTTTATTCAAGAATGCAACCACACTGGGAGCCCAGGGATGCTCGATCAGATTCCGAGGCTGAAATTTATCGCAAAACTCTCTGCGCGGGATAATCCTCAAGAGAGCGAGAGTGTCGGCCGCAAAATACTTTTCCAAAGTCCTTTTGTCCTGGGAGAGGTTAGCGGTAATAGGTACAGTTTACCTGCCTGAGCGTCGTTAATGGTGTCCAGCTTGTCGACGCAGTGCGGTGAGGTAGGAGAGGAGGAGAGTTGCCGGCGCCTGGTCAAGTATCGCGGCCTGCGCGCGCAACGCAGATAGTTCACGCTCGGTGCGTCCTTTTCGCACAGCAGCAGTGGGACCGAGACGGCAATACGGTCCCTCGTTCGCACTCGGGAGCTGAGTGGAACATCTTCTTCTCCTATGCTGTCGCTCAGGCTAACTAGGCATTAATGCGCGCGCGCGAGAGAGAGAGAGAGAAAACAAGTGTCCGGACATTTACTGTTTATAGCGAGTGGAGAAAAAGATTCCCCACCAAACTCCCGAGTGCGATTCACAATCAGGGACCGTAGTGCCGTCTCGCTCGCACTCATGCTGTGCGAGAAGGACGCACCCAGCGACGCTTTGGCGTCTCGCTCGCACCACAGTGCTCGCTCTCTCGCCCTCACGTATCCAGACACTTCGGCAATCGCCGCTCACCCTCCTCCCTTGTCCCCTCAGCAACGGGGACTTCGCCCGCAAGCTGGACGCCATAAATGATCCTCAGTGAACTAGAGAACCGACAGCGTAGCAATGGAAAGTATATACATATCTGTGTGCGTGTGTGTTTGGCTTTTTGTCTCGCGCGCACGCGCACGCGCACGCGCACACGGACGCAGTGGAGGCCTCGATCGTGGCTCCTTGCACGTCGTAGCGAGCAGATCAGCAGGTACTTAGTAGGTCAATTGGCAGGAATCTTGAGACTGCTCATGATATCGCGTTGCTTCGTACGTCTCTACTATGCTATTGATAATAATAATCTGGTCGTTAAACTACGCCATTTTGAATTCCACAAAGCGAGCGAGCGACTCCATATCAGAGCTGGAATCCCGAGTCTCGCGAGTCTCGCGAGTCTCGCGAGTCTCGCGAGTCCTCTTTGCCTACATGTAGATATAAACTATGGCAGCCTGTCCTTGCGACTTCCTGGATCGTTCCGAGTCTCTTTTGCTTATCGCTTCCATCGATTGCACCCCTTCCCTCGCGCGAATCTCTATATTCTATTCTCATTTCAGAATATTCTGGACAAGTTCAACCCTGGCGCGAGGCAGCTGATCAATGCGGGCAAAGCGTACCTGAAGGCACTGCACGGTGAGTCAGCTCAATTCTTATCCCGTTACTACAATACATCTACTTGTTCGCGATGAAGAGATCCTTCGCTCTCTAAGGACTAGCATTAATTACACTACTCAAGATCCCTGCAGATTCCAAAATATTCTTACTTCCTCAAGTTCTGCTGTAATACCATTTACTTTAGTCTACCTTTGTATTTGTTTATGCGTGCAAAATGCATGTGCACGAGTGCGAGGAAACGACGAGGCTTGTTTGCTTTATCCTTCTTTTACTGTTTTCATAATAATTAACAATTTCATCATATTTACCTAATAAAACAGCGCTGCTGTATGTTTACCGCATTTACCGGGATTCTACTATTCTCTCCCCCCTGCCCCCCTGCCCCCCTGCCCCTCTCTTTCTCGAAGCAATCTTCCACCCTCGTCGCCGGACAAATAGACATTTTTATCGCGCTACTCCATTCGAGCTGCCTTCAGCTCCGCCGTAAAGTGCAGAAACACAACCCCCCCCCCCCCCCTCCTATTCTCATCGAATTAGCGCTTGTTTATTCTATCGTACAGCGCCCTCCGCCCCCTTCCTCTTGCTTCGCTCGCATCCCTCTCGAACATCCGCAACAGCAACATCAGCAGCAGCTTCGTCCTCCTTCACTTGCGCCTTCACTCCGGCCGAAAGAGAAGAAAGAAGGGAATTACTGAGCCCTTATTCGCCTTGTATTCCCGCTTCTCTCATTTCGACCTCCTTTCAGCCCTTTTATTCCCTTTTCGAAAAATGTCCGAAAAATTGCCAGAGTCGATCTGATCCTCCACAGCGGGCGACATCGGAATCTCACTCGAGCCTGCGACACATGCGACCTTCGCTATTTTATAATACAAAAGTGCTTTCTCTCTCGGCAGCTACTTTCATTTCCGGTAACAATCGAAATCTCGCGCGATTTTACTTACTGCACTCGGAATTCCTTGTCTGCACGCACATAGAGGCACCTGCCTATCAGGAGAGAAATAAATGTAACATGGCGCCTGGAAATGAGTGATTAACGTGCCCAGCGAAGTGCCTCTAGGGTTGGAGCTGTTAAGCGTGACGCCAGGTCACTCGAATACCTGAGCAGTACCTACGAGCATAGCTGTAGGCAAATACATGGAAGGAGACTACAGAGGTGCCTGCGCTGCAGTTCCTATTCCGAGGAACTCACTGCCAAGAGTAGTTTGCTCGTTGGGAGGTTCGGGAGGTTCTGGAGGTTCAAGAGGTTCAAAAGGTTAAAAAGGTTCAAGAGGTTAATCGAGAGAAGGCAGCAGGCGAGGCGTCGAGAAGACCCGCAGCTACAGCGCCTAACGATTATCAACAGCGAGAACAGCCAAACTCTGTAATTACCTAATTACTTTCGATGCGTAAAGCTGCAAGTCTCTTGGTAATAGTGTGTGATAACTTTGATTGTATCTCATTCCGAGTAAGACACCCGAAGGTGCCGCGTCGAAGAGCACATTTCTCTCCTCGTTTTCCTGAAAAATCTAGTGACATTGGCCGCCCATCCAATATTTTGACACTCATCGCAACCCTTTTGCTTCCTGCACCCGAGTGAATTTCCGGCCCTTTTCTCTTGAAATAAAGTAATACTCGCGTCGCGCACAAATGTCCTGCAATTCCAAGGAAGCAATTCGCCGGTGCCGTCAACTTGGAGGTGACGAGCAGGAGGAGCAGGAGGAGCGGCACTTGGCCAAGTTAAAATAATTGAATCGTAGGTGGCGTCGGCATCCTGTCGCGCTGTCCCCGCGGGAATGAAGTTTTACGTCTCCCACCGTCCCCGGAGGGTAGTATCGCGTTTGCCGCGAACAACCTCCATTCTCTCCTATTTAATTTTCTCCATTTAAATGTTACTCCAAGGAAATCGAAACTTGATGGTCGGAGCGCCTACCGGCATCTACTATCCAGCCCTGATGTCGAGTAATTACGAGTGATGAACGTTGGTCACACTTACATTTTTCTAACGGTTTCGATTTTCCAATCTTCCGCAGAGACGCGCGAAATCAGAAAGAGACTCAGGATGTAGGGAAGAAATGGGGAAGAAATGGAGAAGAGATGGGAGGAGGGTCGCTGCCAGCTCGGGTTGAATTTGCACGAGATGCGCGCGTGTCCCATTCAGAAGAATTTATTTTGCAGAATGTTGATGTTACGTGGGGCTCGGCCTGCTCACCCTTACTAGGATCCCGTTGCATTGGCCTTTGCACCCCTAACATCCCCTCCACCCCTTACAAATAGAATGGGGGAAAATACGCGCGTGCCCTTGCTTCATCTCCTCATCTCTTTCCTCCGTCTTTTTTATTGACTCCAGCATCCTCGCATCCCTTTGCCCCTTACTTATTTTTGTCGCTTATCTTGTTGCTCTCGATGCATCATGAGATTTAGCCGTGGTTTGCGTTGCCGAATATATGACTTCCGATCACGACTCAGTCAGCGGTTGCCATGTCGATGATTTGCTTTGTAAAATTGATGTTGAGTGAGAGAAAGAGAGAGAGAGAGAGAGAGAGAGAGAGAGAGAGAGAGAGAACCCAAAAGAAAAGAACGACGGTGAGCCGCGAGGGTGTTTCCCCGATATTGATGAATCGGGAAGGGATGATCGGCCGATTCCCCTATTCGAGGTTCCATCCCATGAGATTTCGCAGCTCCACCACACTGTTCGCCGCGTAGCTGAGCCAGGCGACTCACCGAGCACCCCTTGCATTTCCAGACGTGCTGGCATCCCTGCCGCCACCAAGACACTTTCGTAGGCGCGACTCGTGCGGTGGGCTAAACCCTATATTAAAACCAGCATCATCCCCCTGCGTTCGTGTCGGGCTACATTTTTCCCACCCCTTTCTAACGGAGCTGACTTATAGATCGCACATGATCCGCGTGACAAAGTTCGCCCGGCGGAGAGTTTATTAAGGGTTCGCCCTGAGCTTCCTACGAGTCTCCCCCTTCCTCTCTCTCTCTCTCTCTCTCTCTCTCTGTCTTTCGCCCCTTGGCGCCAGATCCCCACGTAATATAATACTTGGTCGAGAGGCGTCAACGTCTCCTCCTAGTACCCCATGGAGCACTCGACTCCTCCAGCTGCCAGAAGGGATGAACAGGTGAGGATGGAGGGACGAAGAAATGATAAGTATTACACTCGAGGACATTACCCTTCTTCTTGCGTAATTGGGTCAAAGTGCAATCAAAGAACAGTCAACCCTACGGACGGGTCAGGCAGTTTCATGGAAATAGGAAACAAAGGCGTTCGAAAGGCCTCGCTGGACAACATTGAAGGAGATAGATGTACTTATTAAAAAATTAGGTCGCAACTTTTTCTGGATAAAAGATTCGAAGGGTTGAGACGGAGAATAGTACGTAGAGACGAGGACCGAGACAGCAGCTAGGATCAATCAAGAGGGACAGACGGGATTAATGAGAGAAATTGACACGAGTCGAGGAGAGGAACGAGTAGTAGTAATAAGGGATGTTTCGAAGAAAGTTGTGTGAGGGAGAGAGAGAGAGAGAGAGAAAAGTGTCGAGAGCTTCATTGATAGAAGGCAAGGCTAGATTTCTCGGGGTTCCCCGTGAGAAATGCAGCTCGTTATAAAGGCCCCTTGAAAACATCGACGGGTCGAATTATCCCATTTAGCATCGCTGGTTTGAGAGACTTGCTGGCGGACTCGAATCTCTTTTCCATCCCTTCTACTCCGCCTACTTCTCTACTCCCATTCCTCTGCAGCCCAACTCCGTGTCTATTGATTTTCATAAGACTGCGAATTTGCCCCTGCTTCCGGTTTCTGGTAGGGCGAGTGCTAGTGCGACTGGCTGACTGGCCGACCGACTCAACTTTTCCCAAGAAAAAGAAAAACACTAAAGAAACGGAGGAAAGGAAAGTCGGTCGGATGCAACCTAGGAAGCGCAGCGCCTACGTAGTTCGAGTTATTCGAACTATTGCAGCTTCCATGCGTCCACGTGCAGGCTCAGTAGTTCAGTAACTTAGTAAGGAAGAGAGAAAGATAGGGAGAGAGAGAGAGAGAGAGAGAGAGAGAGAGAGAGAGAGAGAACACTCCGAACAAAGAGGATGATGACGATGGATGATCTCGTACACGTGCGAAATAGGTAAACCCCTGACGAAGAGGCCGGCCTCCATTTGGATTTGCATTTTCTTACACTCTTGGACTTTCTTTCCTCTCACCCACAACCCCTATTACGAATTGGTGCGCAGCCGTCGAACGCAAAGACGAACGGGCTAATCCTGGTCTTGCTCAGCAGTTCCAACCCTTGCAGCTTAATGATAGCAAAGGTCAATGCGGCTGACTGCATTGGATTGTCTCCCGGTGCTGATCCTGACTACGTGGAGTGATGGAGCCTAAAGGGATGACAGTGCAGATTTGATGTGCATTTGATCGTCAAATTGCATTGAATGATAAAATGAAATCAGAATGAGTTTAGATTCAGTTTCACTGCCTGGTCATTCCTCATCCCTGCGTATCTCAGCGACCTCCGATTCCTCGAGGTCTTTTGCAAGTCTGGAAAGAGGAAAGAAGAAGTGTGAGGGGGAAGAAATTTGGGAGGACGTCGGAAATGCAAGTGCATCCCAGCTGAACTCTTCGCACTGCCTAGTGCAGCTATGCGCCAGGAGGGGAGGGGGGGACTCCTTCTCTGGTGGTCCATCCTCTCACTCTATTCGCGAGCGTTGCATTCCTTGCTAAACTCCCAGTTTTCACCCCACTAAACGTCGAGTTTCGCGCTCGAGAGGAGTCTCTCTCTCTCTCTCTCTCTCTCTCGCACACACCATCCTTTGGAGGTAGCGAGTATTTATATTTTATTCGTGGCTCGCAAAGCACAGAATGTAAAATGCTGGAAAAACGTGGCCGTGGTGCGAGGAGGGCTGAAAACGGTCTGGTGCAGTGCCGAGGAAAAATACGGAAATAGGGAAAACAGAGAAGGGGAAACCAAGAGAAAAGAGGAAATAGGAAGAAAAAGTAAAGACTAATAAATGGGCAGTGCGTCTCGCTTAGCGCTTAACATTATGTGGTGCGTGTAGAGATACTTTTCAGAGCCACGGATCCTCCTTAGTACAGCGGTTCCTCGTAAGGGATGCAAACAGGTCTCCCGGGAGACACAAGAGGCATCCGGTAGAGCAACTTGGGTGCCGTAAGAAGTGACGTTCGCAGGAAATACAGCAGCTCGGGCTGCGCGAAGGCCAGTCGAAAGGGGCACCACCCCCTGAGAAACCCCTCCTCGCCGATCTCCTTTCACTCGCCTTCGCCATGAAAAAAAAAAAAAAAAAAAAATACTGGACGCTCAACAAACTCATTAAGCCATCGGAAGCTTCTCTTACTTGGCTCGGACGGGGCCTCCAACTTTGGCTTCCTCTTTAGTACTGGCAACCCCCGCTGGGCTGCCTCCGCGCCTTCTCCTCCCTTCTGGAAACTCGCAGCACGTATCACGTGAACGTCCTGTCGTTTACGCGGCCTGTACGATCAGCGTCAACCCAGTGAACCATCGACACATCGACGCTCGTCCCTTAATTCATCTACAGTGCTGGTGCAGGGTGGGTATATGGGAATGTAGGTGGGAGGTATAATCTCTCCAAGGCCTAATTAACTCTCTGCGGTAAATCCGATTAGTCTAATCAGTGTAATCCCCATCCGATGTAGACTGGGCCCGTCGAGATACACAGCGGCCCCTGGAGTTTATGGTCTATCGGCACTCCCGTCCTCCCACCCTCTTCAGACCGTAGACCATCTTCTTTTATCTTTAATGAAATCATCCCTCTCCTCTCTTCTCGCACTTTACGTCTCAATACTATACCAAATATAGCGCACGCATGTAATATAGGTGGTAAAGATTGGGCGGGTCCGTAACTTCGTGATATCCCAGGCACTCTAATACTATGTGCTGAATATCGACTCCTATGGGTCTTTCCTCGTAGCGTATTTCAACCCTCGACTAGTTATTTTTCCTCCGCCCTTTCGACGATGGTTCCGTTGTATTGCCTATTTTCGAAATAGCCAGCTTTACCGATCCGACAAGGCATTAAATGGACCTTTGCCTCGGAGCATGGACCGTGCACGGAGGAAGCATCGATAGGGCGCCGATGTCGAGGGTCCATTTTCATACGACGTGGAGATCAGGTCCTCCTCTTCGCCGTCCCGTACTAAGAACCCTTAGCACACATTTTGACTAGGTTACCGTTTGCATCAAATTGTAAGGTGAGTAAGCTCACCCTCACCCTCTGCCTTCGAGACGGGTTCTTGGTTGACTGACTGCTGACCCGTTGACCCATTGACCCGTTGACCTGGCGGCCATTTGAAGGAACGCAGGCGTTTCAGCCAATTAGCTCCATATACACGTTATAGCATATCGCGTGGACACACGCATACAGAGCGAGATCAGTCAACTGCAATAATCAGACTTTTGTAAAACTTCAGGTGCGGCCGCAGCCTCTCGCATCTACGTGGATGCTCTGACCAGACTCGCGCGTCAAGCTCAGCTGGGCACGTGGGGCGGCTCTCAAGATGTCGGTGAGTACACACAAGTCGTATCTCCTTCCATCCTCTGCGCCTCCTCAGCCCTGGATGTCGTAAGCCCAGTCCACGTTCCACGTTTGCCTAAGTCGTCCCGCTATTTGCAAGCCTCCCCTCCCCTCCTCCTCTTCTCTGAATTCTTTGGCGAAACTGCAACGTCCTTGAGCGATCCTTGGCTGTGTGTCACAGCGTCTTATCAGATATCCGATACACGAGACAGTCGACTGCATTGCTGTGGGGCAGCTCGCAATAGGAAAGGAGCAAAGGACGAAAAACGTGTGTCTCGAGTCGAAAGAAATAAAGCGGGAGCTGCAGGAGCTTCCAGGGCTTCCAAAGCCAATAAGCGGCACGGCCCGTTTAACATAATCTAACGGGAGCCAACCTAGTCCGACGGGAGCCCGACCGGAGCGAGCCCGACCAGAGCCAGACGGGAGCTCCTATCCACGGCCGGAGACAATGCCCGAGAGTGGGAGGGAAAGTAAAAGTAGTTTGCTAACGAGATCATTGCAGCGTGATAAGTTCGCGCATTAAATTGAGGTCGTCAACCTGGGAGTAGCGCTGGTGTGCACCACCAAGTGCCACGGCTGCCTCCCGTAGCCGCGGTAAAGAAACCCGTGAACGCGAGACTTTAGCTCTCTGGGATTAGAAGCGCGGCAAGTGCTTGCGCGTCGTCGGAAAATTTTATTTATAATGGCCGTCGACGTCGCCACCACCGCCGCCGCTGCCGTCGCGTCACCTTTTGCCCTTTTTAGGAGGCTCGCGTCACACGTGAACCGTAGAATGGGTGCGCCCTTTGAAAATATTCCTACTGACCTTAACGCGTCGTTATTTTGGTATTTGGAAAGGAGGGCTGCTTTATTGGCGAATGCGCATTCTGAGTTTGGCGCATGCGCATTCACGTCCTGTACCACAGGATTATTTAATTCTCTCCTGAGAATTCTCTCAGCACCCAGCTAATCTTGCCGTATCATCCGTTACTATATGGATAAGACAGCTGATATCTATACATATGTAGTATACAATAATATACATATGTATATGCATGTGCTCCTTGCATACGGGATGCAACTGCAAGTTTTCTTTTCCTTTTTCAAATTTATCTAGATTCAATAGATGGTTATTCCAGATGAAATTGGTCTCACCTTCCACCTCCGTGATAACTGATAAGTCTTAAGATATCGATCGTTCAACTTTGTCGCGCGAGTCACCCCCGACCTTGGGCAATATTATCCAATATTCGCTTAAACGAATTGACGCTCCCTGGGAAGGGCTTCTGAGATTTCTTAAATGGCTTCCCGATGGAAAAGCACCGGATGACCATATAGGAAGAGGAGTGTGTCTATCTAAACCCTTCTAAACGATCCCGAATGATGGTGAACCTGCGTGAACCTCCTGCCTGAACCTGCCTGAACCCGGGGAGGTTGTTCGAGAATCCAGTTAAGGAAGGAGGGTGGCACTGAAATTGGCAATATCGTCGACCCGCGTCACCCTCGTCGTTTGAGTCACAAGATTCGCCAACACGGGACGACGAGACGACGTGACGACGAGACGACACGGTGCCGCGGGGAGGACGGGGGAGGACGGGGGAGGACGGGGGAGGAAGGGGGAGGACGACTGTCCTCTTATTAGCTGGGGTGAGAGTGCTTCTCCTCGTCCCTCAGGATGGATAGGAAGTCGAGAGGAAGCTTGCTTGGTAATCAGGGTAGGATGCAACCCGCTCTCGGGACGGAAACGACGGAGGCGACGAGCTAGAAATTTAAATTCGATTATCAAGAAGGACGACCTCGATCTCGCGCGTCTGAAAAATCTCTCGCTCTTCGAGGATCGCGGGAAGAGAGAGAGAGAGAGCTGATTGAACCGCAGCGAAACGAGATCTTCCTTAATTTCTGTCCAACACCGACCACTGCTCTTCCTCAGAAATGCTCTTCGAACTTTGAATCCGCCTGGATAATTCCTATTGCTAAAGGATTGACGTGCACCGAGAATAACGAACCGATCCTGCAGTTTATATGCAAATTATTGAACGCGATCGCAGTCGCGTTTGCACGTCGTCAAAACCGCGAGATCCTCCTTTGCTCTCTTTCTCTTTCTCTCATTCGCATTCGTTGGGCATTGTCACCTCTGACGCGCCAACAGCGCAACCGCGCGAAGACCTTAATTCTACCTGCTTCCCACGGTGCCAATTTGGCAGGGCAAAATCGAAAATTCGTGCAGATCGGTAGTTGCGATCGGAGTCCAGATGAGTCTGAAGTGGATCCCCAATTCCCCAATGACCAAGAAGAGTCTGGTCTCTCGCTGGTTGGCTACCATTGGCATGGGCGCACAGGGACATCACAGGGATTGGACACAAGAGTGCGCTGAACGTAGAAGAGCCCGCGCGAGGCTCAAAAATGGAGGCTCGTACGCCTGTGCAGCCACGCTCGTCCACCGTTTACATTATCGTTAAAGCGTATTTACACGGACGTGGATTCGGGACGGGCGTCGCCTCTCCGGAATTTCAATGCGGCGGCTTGCACCCCTTTTCCCAGGGGTCGCAAGTTGACCTATCTACCTTCAGCTATAGACACTAACGAGCCTCGGAGTACACAGAAATTTCCCAAAGAGATTCTTGCCAATTTTCCAACTTCAATAGGTTTATTTTTCTTATCTGTTTGAGAAAGGTCGCAGCTTTGATCTCCAAGTGGATTTCCGTTTTTATTAATTGGCAGGAATTCTATGACGAAAAACGAATTACGGATGCTCAGCAAACTCACTTGCAGTCAAGTGGACACACCTTCGCAAGAACGAACGCAGACTGAGGGGTAGAGATGTAAGAAAGAGGAAGATAGAAAGAAATAGAGAGCGGGAGAGAGAGAGAGAGAGGAGTATTTGTCGTTACATCAGATTGTGACTTATTATCTCCAAGAATGCAGAATTAAAAAAGGTGCATCAATGGATATATTTACATGTGAAAGGGTGAAATATCGCAAATAGATTTGACGGCCGCGACCCGTTGACACGAGCTAATCCCTAGACCTTACGGTCGAATTCGTATTTCCTTAGTTCTCCTGACTGGCAACCCGCGCTGCTCCGATACTCTGAGGAGCAGAGCGCCGGTAGGAGCGAGAGAGAGAGAGCGAGAGAGAGAGAGAGAGAGAAGCTCCAAAGTGCAATTGGACTGGGGATTTGGCTGCGATGCCGCGCGCTGATCTCTAACGGAAGATTGAAGTGCAGCCACTCTCCACGTGCGCAGAGTATCGAAGCGCGAGTGAATCAGGCTCCGTGTGGACGTGTGTGGCCAACGAGTGCTCCGCTTAATTACGTCTACTGACCACCGACTTATTATATGTATAACGTAGTCCTGCTTAGCTTCTCCCATGTTAAATGTTATCGAAATCACAGCCAATCCGTCCCTACGAATGCGCGCGTGCGCACGCACGTGTGTGTGTTTAAAGGGTACAACTGGATTGCCAGGCGTGTAGTTCCGTCAAATTGCCTCCAGGAATAATCTCGTAACAGAAGAATCCCACGCAGTCACCTCCTGGTACTTCCTTCGCAAAGTACTTGTAACCCTAATAGTTTCGGGTGGACCGCAGTCTCTTTTACGTACGAGTCGGGGTCTGCCCTTCTGCGATTTCGCTTTGCCATTTTTTACCACTTTTTCGGCTTTTCAGCGTTTCAGCGTTTCGGTTTTTCCAGTCTTTCCGACAACCAGTCGATGGAAAGGGGATTTGGAAATACGGGTCAAAGGAAAAGTTCGGCTTTAATTACACGGTCTTGTGGTTTCTCTGATTTTATCCATGTTCGGAATAGACGGAGAGGTTTAGCTGCAGATTGGGTAGGCGCAGTCAGGCAGTAGAGGCAGCTACGGTGTCGGCGCACCGGGCAACGCACAGCTCTATCCTCCAGCTCCTCTGCTTTTCGACGAAAATCCTTTTCATTTGAATTTCTCGCTTTACTAGAGAACTAAAGAGAGAGGTAAGCAAAATATTCGCTATTTGGATTCCAGCAGAGGGGGGGGGGAGGGAGGTTCAGTCAGGTTTAAACTTCTCGGCAGCATAAGAGGCACCAGCGCGCGTACGTGTCCTCCTTCGAGACAGCCGCAGGATAGCAAAGTCCCGGAGTCCGCGAGACTTGCCCAGGGATATTCCTTAATTTACGAGGCTCGCGGGGATCGTGTGCGCGTTTCCGCGCTTCCATGACTCCATCTGCGAGAACCATTAGCAGCGAGAACCCTCCCTTTATATAGACCTTTCCAAGAAGACAGAGATGCGCACACGCATCCAGCACAGACTGTTTGCGAGGCAACGTAAAAGGGTCACCGGATGTTACGACCAATTGGACAATCGCACGACACTTTCCGGTAATGTCTCTAGGACGTGGCCAGATGGCGTCACAGGAGATTACACGAGGAACGCAGAGAGAGAGAGAGAGAGAGAGAGAGAGAGAGAGAGAGAGAGAGAGAGAGAGACAGGTTGGCAAAACTTTAGAAAAATAAGTACTTCTCAGAGTTTAATCTAAAGTAAGATCGGATTCCCAATGGTAAGCTGGCTTAGGGGTTTTCTTGGTCTGATATTTATTTTTTTCTTTCTTCCTTATTTAATACGATCTCTACCTTGTTCCGCCCCTCCCGCTCATCTTGTCCCTATTCACTTCTGTATAAACGTTGGCAGTTCCCGAGGGACGCCAAAGCAAATAACAAATTGTAACGTGCTGGAAAGGCGACCCGATGCATCTCCCAAGAATTCCCAAAAGATACGAAAGATGTTTCAGTGTCTCTATGGGGTAGAATGGGTTGGCACACACGTATGCACAACGTGGCACACACGCCCATGGAAAAGAGAGGCTGCCACGCGTATCCTTGATCCCTCTTTGAGACGGCTCTATCTTGGCCACGTACCAACCGCCACATGCAAACCCCCTCGGAAGTCGAGTCCTTCGGGAACTCGCGCTTATTCTCCTCCATCACCAACCACTATTATTATTCAGCCAAGATCTGAAAATCTCAGTTCTCGATCCTCAATCTCTGACAAGCTGAACGTAATGTAAAAATGTCTGCTGCCGCGTATTGCACAATCTTTCCAGCTCTCCCGGGAATTGCGGAACGCAACGCGGGTTGCGGACTTGCTTCACTTTTCATCTTCGAAATTGGCGGTTCCATGCGCCGAACTGGAGCTGGATCCAGATGAGCCGCGAGGCTCATCCTTCAGGCATCCTCGACCTCAGCTCAGCAGAGGCATCAAATATCACGACACCTAAAGACGAGCTAAAATTCCAAGTTAATTATAATTGGAAACAATTGAAGGTCCTTTTTATTGGGGGGGGGGGGGGCACTGTTGTCGACACTCGTAGCTGGAATAGCCGCAACTCCAGGAGGAAATCATACGAGCCCCGAATTGTGGTCGCTCGGTGTCCCAGTCCGTCTCTTAAAAATCTCTGACCCTCCAAAGGGACTACAGATCCTCTCGGATGGTGCACAGATCTTATGAACTATTCGACGATCATCTCGAATCGTCCAACGCATCGTCTGTGCCTTCACATTTTTCAATTTCCATTTTAAAACCGTAAACACGGAATATTTGGAAAATCGATCAGAATCCTGTAAAAAGCTCAGAACTGTCTGGTGGATTCACTAGCACTCAGAGTGGCAGCTGTAAAATTAGGCAAAGTCCCGATCAAGGAATGATCAGCCAGGAAGTGAAAAAGTCAAGAAATTATCAGCATTCACAGGATCCGGATGATCAATTTTAACGTTTTCAGTTGTCGCCACTTGGCAGTTGCCCAGCCTGAAAATTTAGTAGGTGTAACATCGCCAGAGCGAAACGCCTACTTTGTCAGAGCACCGCGCCTCTGCAGACTTTGTTGGTTCATTAATTAAACGACTGACTCGCAATCTCCTAACTAGCTAGGTGGCTGGCTGGCTGGCTGGCTGGTTGCCTGACTGGCTGAGTATACATATCCACTCAGATACAGCATCAGAAAGGAAAGGAGTCCGCGAGTACTCCTATCGCACAACAGTAGACATCATCTTGAACCGGAATATTTTTCATTTTGTGGTTACTTGTCGCCGCTACCTGTGTACCTGCGTCCTGTCAGCCTTGCGCCGTAACTGAAGTAGCTAGGTTCTGGGAGAAATACGATAGCAATCAATCGGTGAGAGGGAGCAGCAATCCTCAAAAAGTTTAAACGACTGCAATACCCGAATCTTAGGACTTTTAATGAAAGTATTAAGAAACTCGTGAAATCGCATGAAATTCATACAACTTCTAAATCGGACGCGTCACGATGAACACTGACCTACGATATTCAGCAAGACTGCTGTAGTATACCCAGAATATTCGGATCAAACGGAATATAAAATTTTTCACGAGATTCGGTAGGAAGACGAACGAATGATGAACGGGGGCGGAAGTCAAAGAGCAAAGTGCACAATATTGTCTCGTGGTAAATAAGTTTCGAGAGGCTTTCGGGTTTGAGGACATCGCATTTTTCCGAACTTTGCGTGTAACTCTCGTGCGCTCCTGACGTTTCTCGACATTCTCTATGTACGTAGAAGATTTTTTACCCGAATATATTATCGTTCTGCATTCATTTGTTTTCTGCTCTCTAACGGCCTTGCTGGCTGTGGACCAGCGGGAGCACCGGGAGCAGCGGAAGCAGCGCCTACTCTTCCACCACGGGAAAGAACGCTTTACGCGTAATGGCGTCTCCGGGTCTGGTGTGAAACGGTCGTCCGGCGTAGATCCATACTTGTCCAAACTGCAGTCTAACCTGCGAAACCTACCAAACGGCGCATCTCCTCGAGCAGTCAATTTGGGAAAGCTGTCAAATCTCCAGGGAACTGGGAGAACCCAGAGGGGAGTCAGTAGGTGCGACTGCTCCCTGGAACCTCGAATCTATTTCATTCTCTCTGATCTGTAGTCCAGCATCTACAGTCTACTGTGCATACGTAGGCAGCTGCATTCGCTGTCCAGTCTGACTTCTCCATTGTGAGTTGGTCTATACCGAACTCGGAGGTTTCGTCGACCCTGCAGGCTTCCTGGTACCAGGATGCTTTTTAGCTTTCGCTAGTTTTCGCACGCGTCGAATAGTCGCGCATTTGGACCAAAGTCCCCTGAGCATCGTTACGCCACGTTACGCCACGTTAGGCAGGATACACCTCCTTTATCAGAATCTTATAGATGTCACGTGTCTACCTACATATCTATATCGCGTAGAGCGAAGGAACGTCGAGGCGCCGTTACGGCTCGACCAGTAAAAACTTTTTCATATTACGGACAAACGTCTCCTGTCCGAGTAAAGTGTCTTTAAAGTGAAAACTCTCTTTCTTCACCCTTCTTCGAAAGAAAATAACCTGTGAGATTGACGAGGACGCGCAGGTAGCCAGAATGCGGCCAGAGTTCCTTGCTGGAGCGTAAGGCGACTGAAGGCTTCAAGTATTGTCGGACCAGACGATTCAATAATTGAGCGTCAGAGAATCAGTCGTTATTAATATGACTGGCTGAGCACGATTAGTGATTTTGAAGTTTATTCGGAAGTTGTTTGGGAGTGGTTTGAGAGTGGTTCGGGAGCGGTTCAGCGACTGCTGAACTCTTTCGTTGCAAAGGCGAGTCCTCCGTCCTATTGGGCTGTAATCAGAATATGTCTACCCATACCGCTATCTGACACGAATCATTTGTTGCAGGATCCGCGCTGATGAGAATCGTCGAGGTCTACAAGGAAATTCAGGACCAGGAGATGAATATCGTGAGTAAATTGAGTAATCTTGAAGGACGTATGGATGTACAATGTACATAGATAAGAGCGCTGGTGCGCGCACTCTGGCCGAGAAGATTAGGCTGTGGAGGAGGACATCGGCGCCAGCGCGGCGTCAGCGCGACGCTTGCGGAAAGCCTCCACGGGAAACACGAGCCTTTGTACTTTTCTTATTGCAACTTACTTTGCATTTATTTCACAGAGGATTACGGGAATTTGCCCTTTTCGAGGGGCGATTCAGCCCAGGGCGACTCCCACTCTTCGGCTATTATTCCATTTGAATTCACCTGGACGGCGAGTGCAAAATTATTTAAATAAACTTTACTAATGTAATTAAAAGTGTTCGGGGAATTTATGCTGGCAACGCGTAGGCGACGCTCCCGAAAATGGCGAGCGCGCGCGTAACTTTACCGAAGCTCCCGGAGACGGAACAAAATGTAATTTCGAGCGAGATCTCGCCCGGGGAATATCAATTGGAAAATTAAAGAGTCCTCTCGATCGTTTAGTCCCAGAGGTTCCCTCGTCCCCATTCGCTTCTCATCACTTTCATCTCTTTCGCTTAGTTCAATTATTTTCATCTCACCTCTCACACTTTCAAAGATCGAACAAGCATTTCGATCTGACGATCTTCGTATTGCGCTGGCTGAAGCATACATGTATCTTCACGACAAGAGTGCTCGTGGATACCCATCAAACAATCCTCTTTCTCTCTGTCTCTCTCTCTCTCTCTCTCTCTCTCTCTCTCTCTCTCTCTCTCTCTCTCCGTGTGTATGTGTGTTTTTACACTTCACCTGCCGGACAAAAAAGCTTCTTTAATCAAGCTTATCCCGAAATTTACGATGAATCCCATTCCCGCTATACTTGGTTTGCTCACGTAAACTCGGAACAGGCGGAAATGACTGGTAGAGCGGAATCAGAGGAAGGAGGCCAATCGAGTAGCTCTTGGGGATGGGCGATGGCAGGACGAAGGAGGAAGAAGGAGGACGGGGCGGAGGGAGCAAAGTGAAAGGTTGCTCATGGAACGGATCGAGAGAAGCAGGATTATCCAATTAATAGACGAGACGAATTTGCTGATTTCCAATTAATTCACGTAGAAAAGGGACAGTTGGAAATAGAATTTGGAGGGAGCTCGGGGGGAGTCGCGTATTCGCTGGAGAGGAGAGGAGAGAAGAGATGAAAAGGTGAAAAGGTGAAGAGGTGAAGAGGTGAAAAGGTCCAAAGAGCCGAAGGAGGACCCTTCGACGGACGAGGGTCGGAAACTCGTTTTCGTCCCTCACAATGACCGATGTTTTTAGCTGAATAGGCGTTGATATGATATCTCGCCGTCGGAAACGCGAGAGTCCGAAAAAGAGAGAAGGAGCTCCGAGGGATGCTGCCTGGGCAGTCGGCGCAGTGGCTGCGATCTCCCCCCACTGCTGCTGCTGCTGCTGATGCTGATGCTGATTCCTGTGGATCTGCACTCGGTAGATGAAGCCGCACTGCTCCTCCTGCTACGTAGGCACAAATAGCCGCGCGTGTTTTCAGTCCTGTTCAAATTTGCACAGAGAGATGTTTGCGAAGCTCCGACGGTCCATGACTTTGCGCGCTTTTAACTATTTTATCTTCTCCGCCACCTCCTGTCCTCGCTCGCTCCTGATCCGGCACTTTTCCAGCCCTTTATTCCTACATTGACGCTCGTTGCTTTATACCAGTGCTAGACACGTCTAGTCGAAGTTCTCGACCGACAGTACAATCCCACATGGCCATTCTCTGCAGTTTCAGATTTTTCGCAGTTGCTCGGTAACTCGGCTACGTAAACAAGATCAAACACCTTTCAATTATTTTTCGCTTTCCACGTCTCCACATCCCTCGAAGTGTCTCGCTGTAAAATCTGTTAAGCGTCCAAGACAGCGTCTTGTCTTCCTGTCTAACGTTACTGGCTGCAAAAAGCAGCACAACGTTGCCCAACGTCCCAATAAAAAAAAAGCATGTGTTACGTGGCTGCGTGTCTCGGGCCAAGCGATTCCTTAACGATTTCCTCTCTCTGTTTGACGTCACTTTATTTTCAGTATTATTATTTTATTCAAGCACCGCACGAATGCTTACAAACTAAAAAACCTATAGTTGCTCTTGATCAGCGCTTCCCCATGAACACCGTGTATTTCCGGCCGGTAGCATCCGATCCCCTCAACAATAAAAAGCCTGCAGACAAATCCAGCAATGGGAGAGTGCCGTCGGCTAGGGGTCAGACGAAAATTCTCCACGCGCCGCACCAGGAGTAGACTCGACCTCCACACACGTTACCTGGTTGGCCTGTGTCGGTGTGTCGGTGTGTCGGCGCGTCGGCAGGTTGGAAATATTTTGCGCCGCGGGATTCCATTGGCCAAAGTGTTCAGTCCTAATTGACTTTTGGCAAGTTCGAAAAGAGGATAAAAGACTAAATAAATATAAAAATGGCAACCACGCGTTGGTCGGCTCCCTGGGACGATCAGGCATTCTTCCATATAATCTATTTATATCTATATTCTACCATAAATTGTACATGTTATTTCAGTGCTGTTCTTTTATTTCGAAGTAAATGACAATCGAGACCTATTAAGATCTTAGGAGATCGCATGAGTTGCGCGTGACTGTGCGTGTTTTGAGGAGCTGTCGCCATTTTCTGCGTTCAGACTCGGCTGGCAAAGACTCAAAAAAGTTTCCTCGAGTCTCCGGATCCCCTCTTATCTTTGGAGGCGCCTCGCAAATTAAATTCGGAGGTTTCGACAGTCCGTTTCTTGCGTCGCCTGGCATCAGTAGCTGCTGTCGCTGGGGCAGAAGATTCTACTGCGCGACTTAGTCGGCCATTTAAAAAGCAATGGCACGAAGTCTGCAAGTGTGTAGGGCAGCAGCAGCCCGGGCGCCTATTCACGGATCCAAGTGAACTTGCAAGTCCAATTGATCTGGCCTTTCGAATGTAGCTCTGCTTTTCCCCGTTCAGCCGGGCTAGAAAGTTCCGTTCCTCGGGACCTTCGGTGTCTTGCAGTGGCCTGGCTGGAGCCACCTGCTTCCAATCTCGATTCCGTCAAATATTCCCATTTCGTCAGAGGGAAGCAAACAAGCTACGAAGGACGCACTATGACCCTCGTGTTCTTTGGTGCACAAGACAGTTCAAAGGATTCAAGGAGATACGCTCACTGTTGGCACCAAAGTGCGCATAGTATAGATATAGGCTGAGTAAAATGGTTGAGGGACGCCAGCACATGGAATTCCTTCGAATTCCTATTTATCTCTTGTATCGCAAGTATCATCTTCCTGCTAACTCGATGACGCATTTTAGCTCAAGGCCTTCTACGTGGATCTTCTGGTTCCACTGGAGACAAACCTGGAGAAGGACACTAAAGTCGTGCAGGTAACTTGCCGAATGATACATTAGTCTGCGTCAAGTATATCGCTTTTCTCCTTAACGCATTTTGCGTTCATAAATGGAAATTGACACGTGTTCCCGCAGAGCGAACAAAAAAAGTTCCTGCAGCAGCACAAGACCAGGTCGGAAACGTACAGCAAGGCGGCCGCGACGATAAAGAAGCAGCGCAAGAAGTCCAGGGGTGCCAGCAGCAAGAGTGGACTTGCGATGGACAAGGAGCTCAAGAGCATGCAGATCCTCGAAGAGGAGAAGTCGAAGCTGGACGCCTTCTGCGAGCAGAGCCTTAAGAATGTGAGACGCGATCGCACGTGCGCTCCTTTAATTTGGCTCTCGCCACATTAACATTTACGAGATCTCACCATTCACCCTGAGAAACTTCCGTTCCAGGCGATGACCCAAGAGAGGAGACGGTACGGCTTCGTACTGGAACGACAGTGCTCACTGGCTAAGCATTACGCAAGTTTCCATGAGGTCGCTCTGGCCGCCCTGCATCCTTCCGTTGATGAATGGCGCGAGATCGCTGCCACCAGGGAATACTTGCCGCAATCAGTCGAGGATATGTTTGCGTCGAGGCTGAGGGTAAGTATCCAGTAGATTTCTTAGGCTGCCCCGTTTAGGCTCGGGTCTGCACGCTCTAACTCATGTGGACATCATTCAACAGCAAGTATCATTCTGGCCCGAGGACGAGGAGAATGGTGGCTCGGAACTGACAATGAGCTCGCAATTGAGAAAAACCCGAAGTATGGATAGCTCCTGCCTTGAATTGCGACTCGGACCGGCCTCCGGAAATCTCAGCTCGACTTCCCACCAGGATGGAGGTCCGCCCCACCTTCCGGCCGTTCTCTCCAGGGCACGTTCCGAAGTTAATCTTCACGCCTCTTCGCTATCACTTGGTCCTGGTAAGTCCTGGAGCGCTCTGACCGATCGCCAAACACTACTCGGACAATGGACGAATTTTCAATTTGACTCGATTGAAAATATGAATAAACTGTCAGGATGCCACCAATTCCGCATTGATCCAAACGGGCAGGCTCATAGCTTAATGTTGGCCTAGCACACTTTTTCCTTTTACCCCTTCTTCCAACATTATCCGTTTGTCATTGGCATGTATCTTCGTTACTGTAACGTACATGTATTGTAGAAGATGATGCCGGTAGACCAATATACGTACATACAATTTCCAGACATCCCAGAAACACCACCGCGACCCAGGTCCATGGCACCAGCATCGCGCGGCAGCGGAACCGCTAGCACGGCTGGCATTGGTCCGGAGAACTGGAGCGACGCACCCTTGGCAAGAGCCCTTTTCGCTTATTTGAGCTCAGGAGATAATCAACTGAGCTTCCTGGAGGGGGACCTCATCGCACTGATGGGTAAGTTTCCTAAACGTAGACGAAAAATGAAGTTGAAAGTACCAATTGAGCGTAGAGGGTTGGAATTGTGTTTAAGGGAAGCACGTAGGAGGGTTATGACACAAATAAAGTTGAGCATTTCTCATGGTAAGGGAACACTCCTCCGAACATTGCTCTTAACGGTGCACACCTCGTTACACGCACGCGTTCGATTCAGCTTACCCTATGGTAGTTGCTATAGATTCGAGATTTCCACGTGAGATATGCAATCTCTCTCTCTCTCTCTCTCTCTCTCTCTCTCTCCTTCTCTCTCTTTCTTCCTTTATTCTATTTCGGGCCGAGAGCATTTTTAGGGGAAGATATTCCTTGTTTCTCTTTTATCTTTGTCCTTTTCTTTTCTTTCCCTTTTTCAACTCCCAGGCGAGCGGCAAAAGGGCTGGCAATTCGGGGAGAATCTGCGTACGCAAAGCTCCGGCTGGTTTCCGCTTGCCTACACGGAGATCATCATCGACGAGACACTCGGGTAAGTTATGCAGAAAGAATGGCTGGACAATTTTAGTACTCGTCACTGAAACTATGCTATCTCCTTGTTTCTATTGGCATTCGATGCCTGAGAGTGTTGCGCGATAGTGCCAATTCAAAATATTATATTCCTCACGAATATTCTGTCTTTTTCTCTGACAATAACGATAGAAAAGAAAACGGGAAAAGATTTCCGTGAAAGGTCAATCGCACCGCATGATCTTGCTTTGACAGTTCACCCAGTCACGCTATGAACAACGGAAGAAGTCCTGAGCCCAGAGTAATTCCACCCTGTAAGCCACCACCCTCACGGCCTCCAGTTACACCCAGTATCGATGATCTGTCCGGCACTCCGGGTGCCGGCAGTAACAACAACAGCAACGGCAAAAGCAACAACAATAACAACAACAACACTCCGAGCAACCTGGGGAACAGTAGCGGACCCCATGGCGTTACCACACCTTCCGCACGTCAAGCGAAACCGGTGAGTAATTCCCTATAGTAACGGAGCAGGGAAACAATGAAAAGGCTACCAGTCGATCTGCGCTAAAACTTTAGGATGCGAGTCGCCTTGCCAAGCGCGTCCGGAGTATAATTGCTCAAGAGACGAATGAGAAAATTCGCTTTAAAATAGATCCGTCCATCCGGTACCCTGCCAACGGCCCTAGCAGGCGGTGGTCGTAGGGTTCAGCCACCGGTCCCACCCGTGCCTCCACCTCAGGCTGTGACATCATTGCACAGCAGCAACGACAGCGGATTTTCGAATGAACCGCCAGTGCAGCCTGATATCGATTATAGCGACGACGAAGCGATGAGGTAAGCTCTTCCAGATGCCACATTACAGCCCATCCTGCCCTGCCAGGACGAGGAGTCATCGGGAAACGAGTCTCCTCCTGTGTCCTCTTGCTATGACGTCCCGCCAAGTTCGTCGAATGCGCTTACTCTCTCCCTTTGCTGGATCCTTGGCGATCTATGCTTTCTCGAAGCTTTGTAAATGGAACGCCATACTGTCGATGCTATGCTTGCCTAAAATACCAGGAACTCCAGCTCTCAGAAACAAGTGCAGCCTCGTCCTCCTTTTTTTTTTTTTCTTTCTTTCGATAATTTGAGTCCTGCTTTATCGGACAAAGGACACAAAATTCGTAATATATAGCTGTTACGCTACAGCCAATGCGTTATAGCTTCGCGACCTGCATCGCCTTGACGAACCTGCATCATGTGCGAGGTGCATCGGTCATGTGCAGCTCAAATATATAAAACGTGTCCATTGGGAAAGTTCGCGCGCAATATCCCGCCAGTCCATATAAAATATATAATTAACCGATACGGCAAAAATTTACATTTCAGGAATACGTGGTATTTGTTTTTTTGATTTCTTTATACTTCTTTATAGATTCCGCATGCGTTACCGCAGTCGGTGGAATTAATCAGGGGGTGGTGGCGCCTTTTGGGACTTTAGATCCCCTCCGAGCAACCCAGCACGTATTTCATTCAGTCTATCACCGTTTATCTACCATTTCCACTCTCCTTATCTCTCTCTCTCTCCCCCCCCCCACCCCCCACCCGTCCCATTCCTCCCCATAGTCGACTCTACTCACTCGCAGTCGACCTGCTCAAGTCATTTAGCATGTACTTCCCGTTTTGATTCTCGCTACACTCTCCAGTCTTCCTCCGGCCTAAGAATTTTCTTTTCACGTCCTTTCATTTTACTCTATTTTCTCTGTTTTTTCATTTTCTTTACTTTATTTTATTTTTTCCATTCATCTCCTCGTTCTCGACCCCAAAAAAAATACTCTGACGCCACACAGACAACGACGCAGAAAACCACGCACCGAGCACATTGCCGATCGAATCGTCGAGACGGAACGGGGAAAGAATCGCGAGGACCCGAAGAATCCTGGCAAGGACTGGATGAACGATTCCTGGAAGACGATACCGCGCGATGAGAAGAGCTGGCAGCTTTATAGGAGCGCGATGGACTTGTGGGCAAACGTAAATCAGCACGGCACATGTGATGATGGAGTCAAGAATTTACCGAGCAGCAGGCACAGGGCACCCGAGGTCGCAAGGTACGAGAATCAGCAGGACTATCAAGCCCGTGGACCAATTGAGAGCCATCCTGCCAAGGGGCAGAGCAAGACGCACGAGAGGCACGTCGGCAGAGAATACGGCAGAGACGAGAGAAACAATTATGAGAATCAGATGCGACCCAATCCTAATCTCAGGAGCAAGTTCACCACCAGTGAACCTACTGCTGGACGTGGTCAGACAAATCGTCGTTCCAACGAGTTAAAGTCGCGAAAGCGCGAACCGGCGATTTCAAGGCAAGATCGTGAGGAGGAGAACGAGGAGGAGGAGGAGCCGGAAGAGGAGGAGGAGGAAGATGTGGAGGAGGAGGAGGAGGAGGAGGACGAGGACGAGGAGGAGGAGGATCTAGTAATGTATCGACAGGAGGACAAAGAAAGATTCGAAGTTCGAGAATATTCTGGCAAGTACGAGAAGAAGAAATACTACGATGATCGTGTGGACGGTCAGGAAGAGAGTCCTCGGAAAGGATATCGCGCGGCGAATCACGAGGCAAACTATGAGGAGAAGGAGAAGAGCTGCTCCTCGGACACTGAGGACGACGACGACGACAGTACCATCACCATTCCCGAGAACGGAGGTAAGGTCGAGCAAATTGCACAGAAATTGGAGCAGACTGCGCAAAAGTATGCGCGCGAGCACAGTCCCCCAAAGTACGCGGATAAGAGGAACGAGTACGAGGACTACGGGAGAACCGAAAAGGTTTCCAGCAGGTATGACAACTATATACTCGAGAAAGAAAGACGAAGAGGGATGCCTAAAAGAAATAACGAGAGACACGAGAGATCCTTCGAGGACTCCGCCTCGCCTTCGGCTTCGGGGTCGGGAGCTATGGAATCGTCCTCAGCGAGCAACGCCTACGACAGGGAACGTGCCCGGGAACGCGAACGAACCTTCGAGAAGAATCCCGATAGAAATCGCACGAGAAACGTCGAGAGACGATCGAGTAGATTCGAGAGACCTAGAGCGCCGTTCGAGGAGGCGCCCGAACGACCCAGCGGGAGGCCCTTCAGGGAACGAAGATATTCCGAGAAGGAAGAGATTTATGGAGAGACCGGCAGATACACGCGTGATCCCGGTTTTCTCGAGAAGGAGCGCGGATACGAGTCCAACTTTGAAACTAAACTAGAACGCAGCAAGATCATCGAGAAACACAACTACCAGAAGATCGAGAGACCGGCCGTCGCCCAGGGGTCCGGTAAGGCTGGCCAAAGAGAGAGTAACGATTCGAACAACAACACCCTGAAGAACGGAAGGAAAGCAGCTGCCCAGAGCAGAACGAACGTTATCGGTAGGAGCTTCGACTTTGACGCGAAGGCTCCTAAGCTGGTTAAACGGACAAAGTCCTTTTGGAGATTCAGGCGCGACTCGGATGTTCTCGAGGGGATGGCACTGTGGCAGCACAGATCTCTGGTGGACATTCCAAAGATGATTAAGAAGGAGGCTGAGGAGGAGGAGGAGGAGGAGGTGGCGAAGAATGAAAAACAGGAACGCAGAGCGGAAGAATCCTTGAGGAAATCAATGCCGGAGGATGTCAAGCCCAGCCAAAACCACGAAAAGGACGTAAGATCGCGAGAGGTTGCGAACGATCAGCCGAAAAGTGGCGAGGAGCCAAAACCGGCCGAACGAATTCACCTTCCGGATAAATCCGAGTACTTTGCTGATTTTCCGACGCCCGCAGAGAGGCCCAAGGTAACCGAGAGGTCGGAATACAGGATGCGCCAGGAGGAGCGCACGTACTTTGTCGGGAACGTGTCGCGAAAAGCGATCCTCGAGAAGGAGCGGAAGCGCAGCCTGGAAGCCAAGCAGAACATGGTGGTAGCTGAACTGAAAGAGAATAACGAGGTGAAGAAGGGTGGCGGCGGAGGAGGAGGCGGCGGTGGAGGCGGCGGCGGCGGCGGCGGAAGCGGGGGAGGGGCGGCTGCAGCTGCCAGAAGAAAGAAGGTCTATGGGGACGACGACGACGGTCTCATTCAGAATTTCACGGAGACCGAAGCCTCCGACGAGGAGTCCACCTACAGCTGCATCGTCGTCAAGGACCAGGCGGTGCCAGAGAAGACTTTGCTACCAAGAACGAAGCTGAGGAGGGATGCGGACAGAGAGCGCGAGAGGGAGAAGAACACTTGCGGCCCTTGGTATGATTTATGGGGCGTCGATTCTTCAGTCAAGAAGAAAAAGAAAAAGCAACAACAGCAGCAGCCATGAATTAACAGGGAGATATAATTTTTTTTTTG
Organism: Calameuta pygmaea; assembly: GCA_031762395.1. Lineage (NCBI taxonomy): Eukaryota > Metazoa > Arthropoda > Insecta > Hymenoptera > Cephidae > Calameuta > Calameuta pygmaea. The sequence continues at coordinate 184,174 of JASANN010000278.1, read as the reverse complement.
TAATAAGAACCCGTGACGTTCCGTCCGAAAGTTGCGGGGAGCGTCCTTTTCCACTCCTTTCGACCAGATTATTTTTTTATGTATTTTTTAGTTTCGTTTAATTTTGTCCAGTGCGTGCATTCCTGCCTTACAGTCGGTGAATCTAATTGTTGAGACACGTGTGCGGCCCTCGCGTCCTTAAGCACCGCGCGCGCGTCGCTCCAGGATTACTTCCTATTCAATTTCGTTGGGATTCTGTCGGCTATTTTCTCATCGTTCAATCTTACTTCCCAGTTGCGTCGTGCCATACTTGTAAGGCTCATCGCACAATCTCCTAGAGGTATTCGAAATTCGTGGATTCAGAGTCGCCAGAGGCGCAAATCCCTCTCCGCCGGGATTAGAAAGAAAAAGGCTTTCTCTCTTCGGCGGCGCCATCGCTCGCATCATCGATCCTCATTCTCGAAAGAATTAGACTGTCTCCTTGGTTCCCCTTGCTTTCCATTCGACGTAAACTCCTCAGGACAATTTCACGAGCTTCGTAGTAGTCATACCTTCGCATCGTTCGTGACGAAGAAGGATATCCGGGGATAATGGGGAATGGCTAGGAGCACGTGAGACAACGACGTCCTTCGTCCTTCGTCCTTCCAGCGCTGCAACAGTTGACGCCAATATAGCGCCGTCCTGGCGAGTCACGCGCTCCAGCTCCTTCGCGTTACTGCTTAGAGATTAGCGTTACAGCTCAGCATTATTTTTATCGCGCTTTGCCTGGCGCGAGACTCGACTGCAGCTACAGCAGCCACAGCAGGAGCCGCAGGTAACGATCAGTCGATTCTTTCAGGAGCAACAACGTCTTCGCGACCGTCAAACTCAGAAAGACCAAGACCAACGACCGCTCGGCACCTGCCCTCTCGTGAAACATCCAGAACGGATAAAGCAAAGGACAAAGAACAAAGAACAAAGAACTCGCAGGCTTCCCGATTACCCGAGAGACATGCTGTCTCTTTGCTTCTCCTTCCAGTGCACTTATCCTTTTCTTTTCCTTCCTCTTCGAATCCCGTTCTCGATAATTCCAAGCGGCACATGAGCCAATCGTCAAAAAAAGGACACGGATTAGCTTGGCGGAATGAGAAAATCACCCAACTACGTATTTTGCCTCAATGTCTTTTCCTCCTCTCTATTCTTACCGCAGGTTCTTCTAGCATACAATATAGATATACTATAACGCTCTATGTAAATTGGACTCCGTGTGCCACCGTTCGTTCGCGTCTTTTACGCACGACGCGTTACACGTGCAGATTCGCTCTATAACGATGTTGTAAAAGACGAATAAAAAGAAAGAGAAAATCATGGGTTTCGGGAGATTTTTTATAATTGAATTATAGCTATATGAATTTAAACGGATGTTAATATATTGACAAGCACGCTGGAATTTTCTGGGATGTCATTTTCAGGCGTTCACTCTTTTTCGTTTTAATTTTTTTTGGAGGCGCTGCTACACCCATCCATGTTTGATCTAACTGCTGCCTCATAAATGTCTACAGTAAATTCCGGCTGCTTCGGTAGTTCATTAAATAATTATAATAAGATCCATGTATGCAGCCATACACAAATACATACACACAATATATAGAGAAAATATTTGAATAGTCCTGTTATTGAACTAACATCCTGAAAAAAAAAAAAAATCATCCTTCCCAGAGCACGTATCTGGCTCTTCAAAGGTAAGTGAATCATATACATTGGATACTGAGGTTGAGAATCCTCTCTCTCTAGATTCAAGGGTAGAGACAATCGACTCCTCCCTGCCTCCCTGCCTCCCTGCCTCCCTGCTGTCGCATCGCTGCATTTCGGTAATTCGTGCCGGTGCGCGGCGCGAAATCCGATAATCTGATATCTGAACGGATAACAGGATGAACGATCGGACGGGCGGCCGGCCGCATTTTCAGTCCTCGAGCAACGTGCGATCTCTGTCGTTTTCAATGATACTCGATGGGCGCCCAGCAGAGCTGTCCCAGGCGGGGATCCTATTAATGCAAGTCCAGGAAACGAGCCGAGCGACATCATCGGCTGGCACGAGGCTACTAGGCCGCAGCAGCGGTGGTGCCACCTGGAGGAGCCCGGCTTTATCTCGAATTCAAATCTCTTTCGCTATGCTGTTACACAGGCTACTCATTGCCAGCTAAGGCAGCCTTCGCTGGTTGAATCGCGCCATCTCGGCCATTTTCCTTTACTTCAAATTCGAAGGAGACGGTCGGGGGGGGGGGGGGGGGGGGGGGGGGGGGGGGGGGGGGGGGGGGGGGGGGGGGGGGGGGGGGGGGGGGGGGG
>JASANN010000278.1:148928-174893 GCA_031762395.1 Calameuta pygmaea | reverse complement strand
CGTGCGTGCGTGCGTGTGTGTGTGTGTGTGTGTGTGTGTGTGTGTGTGTGTGTGTGTGTGTGTGTGTGTGTGTGTGTACCTACATGTACTAGATATCGCGAAAGACGAATTTTTACCCTGTGCAGCGTAGACGCGATATCCTCGAATCTACCGGCCGTAAAATAATCTTATCTCTCTACGCCATGAGGTTATGCAGCACACTAATGCGCGGCTTTGTAGCTGGACGTTCGTCATTCGCGGGAACCCTGTCGCCGAAGTAACGCGAGTTCTCTGGGAACCTCGCGACGTCCCGAAACTCCGGACGACCCGATCGCTCGCGAATCTTTATGCAAACTTCTTCCCTTCCTTAAAAGGGAGCAGCGACCGAGGAATAAAGAATAGCCTTAAAATAAGTAGAATGATAAAAAAAAAGAGAGAATGGACGATGTCGTGTGCCATCCAAGTAGGAACTGCTTATAAACAAACGCAGTCAAGAAATTGTGCCAAAACTTTCCTGAGCGATCGTGCCTCCGCGTCCACTCCTCCAGGGTTGTGTAATATTTATTGAATTCTTTTTCTTCTATCAGTCGTGCCCCACACGCCGCAATCCTCGAGGAATCTGTCTTCTTATCGCGCGGACGACAAGACGTAGTGATTCTCCTCGTCTTATGGCAACTCTTGAGAATTGAGATAAATGTTCACGAGCAAAGAAGGCAGTGACGATGATTATGGATTGAGGCCTTGCCGTTTCTCCTCCTCCAGCATCGCGTCCAGTTCGTCCGTCAGATTGGCCAGCATGTTTCCGATGTCGTTGAGAACATCCGCGGGCTCGCCGCCACTGTTGCTGTTCACCAGGGAGTGGTGATTCATTACGTGGCTGCTCATGTTACCGGGACTGCTTGCGTATTCTTGGGCTCTCGCTGCACGCTGCTTTATCGTGCCCGCGTTCTCGTTTGCAAACGGCAGCGAATCCGATTCCGTGCTCGAGCTTGACTGTCGAACAAGAAATCCAATCGTAAAGTTAACGTAAATATTAATGAGGAATGGAGCTTAAATAGTGAAAGGCTTTGATGATGAAGGAACAACGGTTACCTTGAAACTAGCATCGGATCCATTGCGATGCTGGAGGGCGAGAGAAGCTATGAGCTCGTGTTCCTCGTTGACATTGACACTGACACTACCCCATGATCGCGACATCGAGGACGGAGGCCTGTTTAGCTGGGGTGGCGTAGATGGGGCTGGCGCAGGAGCCGGCGGCGGTGGCGGATGGTGATGATGAAGGTGATGAAGATGATGATGATGGTGATGGTCGTCGCACGATGCGGTGGGTACAGGGCCGCTGCAGTCTATCACGACGTCGCTGGTACCGCTCTGACCTACCCCGGTCACGGACGATGATCCCATTTCCCGAGAGCTCTGGCGTCTTGGCGGCGATGGCGGTCGACGTTTCGAGAGATGAGGACTGCTCTCGAGACCGTACGTTAACTGATACTTGTTATCAAAGTCTCTGGGCAAAGACTTGAACTGCCCTGGAGTTGCCGTGACCTTTGAGGTTTGGAAGATACAATCAATACGATGTCCCTAATATCAATATCTCTTTGAGTCGTTGGTTACCTTCGCAACGGGCCGCGGACGCACAAGACAGTGTCTAGGTCTGGGCAGGGTGCCGCCACCCGCTTCGACGACGGAAGCTTCATTTGTAGGAGTAAGATCGCCATCCTCGAAGCTCCGAGGTCGCCATTCGACAAGCTGTCCGTGCGCTAACGAGGAAGACGGTGCTGGTGAAGGTGGATAGCCAAGAGGAGCATCCTCGAGACTTTCTAAAGATTTTCCTCTTGGTCCTCTTCCCATTGTATTATAATCTAAGCCAGTCGGCAATGCTGCGTACATGCTTCTCCAGGCATTGCCGCCGGATGAGGTTTCGCTTCCACCAGCAGCAGTGCCGCCAGCTCTTTGGAAGGATCTCAGGACAGGCGACGAGCAGTCCTCGTCCGGTGATGGCAAGTCCGGACCAGACCGTTGAATTACAACTTCCTAATAAACAATTCATACATAATTATTTATAAAGTACATTTTATAATCTGTCGTGAAATTACATTCCAATTGAAATGCGACGTCTGACCTGTGTGTGACCTGGGTGCGGAGGAAGCCGGGCAAGATCCAGCGGCTGAATACGTTTACCAGCCCGAATATCCTTAACACGTTTAATGGCCAGAAGAAGCTTTTTCTGATGCCCGAGTCTGACTATACCAATGTCCTCGAGATCCTCCCAAGTCAGAGTCGTAACATCCTCGACGGATCGCATACCTTGCTGGTGCAACGCACCTAAGTACTCCTCGAGTCTCAGCAGCCTTAGCCACTCCTCGAGAGAACCAGGTACGTGTTCCGGAAGTCCATCGCCGATATTTAAGTTGTCAATTTCCGCCTTTAGGCGTTTTCTATGATTAGGCTTCTTAATACCTAACCGTAAAATGTATATGAGTTATTAATGACCTACGGACAAGTCGAAACTAAAAACATGTCCTGTATTAATACTCCACCTATAGCCGTGAGATCTTCAGGGGTCATACGAGTTATAGTAGCGAGGTCATAGCCCGCAGTAGCAAAAAGCGGAAAATATTCCTCAAGTTGTAGTTCGGTGAGCCATGCGTGAACGACGTCCAAATCGGCCGGTCGATCCGGATGACTCCCCAGTGAACTAATGGAACACCTTGGGGAGGAGGCAAGCGCTCCAGGACCCCTCGGGCCAAGATGGTAGCCTGAGGCTCTACCCGAGTCCAAAGAGGCAGTGGAATGTCTTGAGCCGGAACCTGATCCAGAACTTCCAGGACTATCCCTTCCTGGACTTTGCGTCATGTCGATACCTGCCGGAAGTAAAAAGTCAGGATTGCTGTAAGTTTCTATAGTCTCCTGGTGATGCGAGAAATAACGGAGGAAGCTATATTATATGTATATTCGTAATTAGAAAGAGCCGGTAACATACCCTGGTCTTCGGCATGAGCATACTTTCCCACAATGGGTGGAAAGGCAAATCCTGGATGCGTGAAAATTGGTCCAGGACTCTTCCCCGACGGCATCCCGTAGGAACCATCGTCGCCAGCTCCACCACCACCGCCACCGCCACCACCGTTGCTGCCGCCACCGGACAAGAAACAGCCATCCTCGCTGCTAGCGTAGCCGGCTGAGCCGAAACTCGAGCCCGAATGGCGAAAGACATCAGGAACTGCCGGTGGAGCCACCTTCTTCGCTTGAGTCACGGCTTTCGACGGCCGACTCATACCGCCAACTGAAACATAAGGAAATATGTATTTCACTCTATCCAGGTACATCACTGCTGGAGCACCTACGGAACTATGAACTATCTCCTATACGAGGGAGCCTGGCCCAGGGACGCGCGTACGGGCCCTGACAAATATTTTCCTCCATTGTTAGAAGATAAACGTTATGTAATAAAGTGACGACAAGACGACAAGGACGCGGACGTCCTCGAAATCCTTAAGGCATACCAACGCAACGGCGCCAATCTAACCGGCCTAAGCACGGATGCCTCTAGTTCTACCATTGCCCTGCCTCTTTCTCTTTCTCTTTATCGGCCTCTCCCCCCCCCCCCCCCCGATCGCGTCGTCCTGGCGACGACTTTGCTCGCGAGAGACCCTGCAGTCCTTCGACACGACGTCAAAATGTAGTTGCATGCACCAGAAGGGAACAGGTTCTCATCGGCGTAGGACGCCGTCTAAAATTAAAGCGAACCAGTTTCTCGGTCTGGAAAAGCCGTTGTTCATAGTCGGCTAACCAACGGACAGGGAAGAGAACAGCAGTTGCAGCAAGAAGCAGGAGAGAAAGAGATGGAGCTACAGCAGGAGCAGCAGCAACAGAATAATAGTGTTGCCTACCGGCGCACCAAATAAACTTCCTTATTGCCACAAGAAGACAGTGTCTCATCAAAATTGATAAACCTTTCTCAATCCCTCTTGCTTATTCCTTCTCCCCCGCGAGACAGATCTCCACGTGATTCACGTCAGTCCTCTCATTCTTATAACCTCGAGACGTCATCGCGGAATTCAGGTCGGAAAAGTCATTTAACGATGACAAGGAAATTTCGTATTTTTGGACACTCACTATTATGCTGCATCGTCAAAACACAAGAGAAGCAAGTTTTAACAAGTTTGAGCCGCCTCCTGTTAACCTGGAGGAGACGCGACTGACGACATAGGACGATGGACCCGCCGACCGTAAGACTGGAGTCCTAAAAGTGTCTTTCTTGCTCTTTCCCATCCGGTGAACATCTTAGGAAACCAGTTCACGTTCTTTTCACGAGTAGCTACTAAGAGGAACGGAAAAATGGCGCCCTGAGCACACGTGCAATTTACATGTGAAAATAAATAAATCAAGCGAATAATACACTCCCTGCGGAGATCAGCAGGCATCGCGGATCGGACCGCCGTGCGGTGGCTACTGGTGGCTGCTCGTGGCTACTGGTGGCTACTAACTGCTACTAACGCTGTAGCGTACAGTGTATCGTGTTGCGCAGCAACGATTCGGCGACCATGCACCCATCGCTGTAGCCATAGCTACAGTCCTGTACGAACATGATCTGCCTATAAGAGTAACGTCGCATACTTGTGGAAGATATCAAAAAGAATTCTTTGAAAATATTCTAATCAACAGTATAAACTACAAGGATCCTGATCCCTCTTCTTTCTCTTCCCGTGCGCAGGAAGAGAAACTGGCTGTTTCCAAAAATTCTGACGATTGTTACGCAAGATTTCTCCGAACGTGGGTGGCTGGCTGGCAAGAGTCTTCGTGTAGGTGCTCAAAGAAGATGGCGTAACCAATAAGAGGGAAGATAACAAAGAATGAAATAAAATAAAAAGGAACGAAGAACAGATTGAAAATAGAGAGGTCAAAGAGGAGTGTCTGTTGGTGGTTATCGGTTGAGCAAAAAAGGAAAAAAATCGAAGGCGCAGTGACTGAGGTATAACGAGGGAGGAAGCAAGGGGCCATTGTTAAGGGGGACTTGCAACGGAAGCAATCGAAACATTGGGTAGAGAGGGGGCGCGAGAGGGAGGTCCAAAATTTGGCTGATGGGGAATTCACCAATGTGACTTATTCGTGCTGGATCGCGTGAAGTTAAACTCTAAGGACCGGATAATGAAAACCGCGCACTGGATTCTTAATAGCACAGAATGAAATAAAGTAGAAAAAAGAAGGTCGGACGCTCCGTCGTTTATAGCTCAGCGCTGCGCGACGTTGTTACGTGTGTGAAGAAGGGTCGCCCCCCCCCCCCCTCGCCCCCCGATCCTCGCGCAACAGAAGACCCAGATGGACACACGAGTCTCTTGCGTGTCTCCATGCATGTTTACTGGGGCATAAGTACACCCACGAAGAGAGAGTTAAAATGTATGGGTCTAGCGGGGACGGAGGTTAATTCTAACGGTTACGGCAATCATTCCTTAATTAGTTGAGAAGAGTGAAATCAACAATAAATCCATTAATTGATGTTGGCCATACTCGCGAATTATGCGGATTCACGCGGCCAACCAGCTACGACAATTATTACGAGTACACAGCACATATCGTTTCTAAAGAATTAAATAACCTGTAAGATTGAGAAATCGTAAAGGGCGTATCAATGAGTTTCTATGCTCATCCGGTTGGAGATTCAAAAAAGAAAATACTCGAAATTAGCGAGTCAACGCTTATCCATCTTCTTCTTTCGTAAGTGCGTCAGAGCAATAATAAACACAAGACAGTATATTGTTGGTTGAGCTGCCGCTTTCTTTCTAAACCCCTTATAGAAATGTGATTTCTCGATTACAGTTCGTTCTCGAGATTTGAAACGGCCTCTATCCGATGTCGCATCCACTCGAGGACCGAAGTCAGGAACGAGCAGGGTAACAGGACATTGGGCGCAGGAGAAATCTTTAGCTCCCCGAGTTTGTCTTAAGATTTATACCAGTGGCAATTGCGCATTTGCCAAAGCGCGAATCGATCGCCAAATCTCAAAAGATCCAGATTCTCTGCAGGACCAACTCGAGCCGTGACACATCGAGGTACATCGAGACATATCGAAACTCACTCGACGCAAACATGGTCCTGCTGTTGCCTTACTTTATGCACCGGGAAAATGCCTTATCGAGTGAAATGCCATCTCTGAGGGGAGGGGAGGGGAGGAGAGGGGGGTGGTGACCCCCCCCCCCCCACCACACACACACACACACACACACGGACACACAGAAGACACGATCGCGCGCGCCGTCGCCTCAATGTCCCCTAACAACACACAGAAAGCTCGGAGCGCACAGCTACTGGGTGGAGCAACTAGTTTATCCATCTATCGAACGATCTGACCCAGACAAGATCGGTTGGCTCTTAGCTGATCGGTAGTCGATTCGATCGATCCGATCGATGTCATATTGTAGCTAGATATCGAGGAGGATGTAAGAGGGGTACGCACTCCCTGCCGTTTACGGCACCCTGGAGAACCTGCACTGCATTGCGATGAAAACTCCAGCACTCGGGAGAAAATCAAGCTTCTACTTGAAAGGCTCAAAGGAAACTCCAAATATAAGGAAAACGGGGACAAAAGGCCAATCAGCGGATCGACTAAAAAAAAATTATAGAGCTTCTTAAGTGAGAGTCTATAGGTGTATACGTATACATATCCGAAAGTAGATGCACTTACACTGCATGAGATTGCGCCAGCTCCCGTATATCGCACGTATGCACCTATCCAACGGCGTGGAAGCCAGTATAGTCGACGATCTTTTACCAGTCAGATTTCCCTCCGATCGACTTCTGAAAAGGTTACCGCCTATCGTGATGCCGGACCTGGATACTGTCTTCAGGGAGGACCTTTCCGATGCGGCTCCAGATATTCCGGCAGGCAGCCAGCCCTCTATCGCAGGATCCCGGAAGCTCCTGTAGGTCGAGGAAAGTTTCTTCGAGGACCTCTGTAGGAAACGTTTACCTGGTGGTAGCGGCGGTGGACCGAGGCAACTTGGCACGGCCGTGATCGCCATTTTCTTTCCTTCGCTTCTTCCCTTAATGAAAATCAGATTGCCGCTATCAGCTTTAGCACGCCCGACCAACCTTCATTCGTCGCCTTAGACTTTATCGGAGAAAAGTTCACCAACTTCTCGAAGTCGCGATCAAATAGATGAGCACGATGTGTCTATCGTGGGTTCGCACGACACTCGTCCACTTTTTACCATTTTCATTCGCGGTTTTCTCTACTCTACTGCTGCACTGTGATTAGACGCGAGCGTCTCCCCCGCGCCCCCCGCGCTCCGACGGGCCTATCGCACCACTGTCGACTATGACGATGCCTTCTATCTTGTCGATCCGAGGCACCAGTAGGTATTGCTGCTTGCTGGCTGTTTGTCGCAACGGCGACCACTGCTATACCAGCTATGCGTTTAAACAGCTGAACCCCCCCCCCCCCCCCCTCTCACTATTGAATGTTGCTCGCTATTAAACTCAAGGAAACTGAAGAATAAACCACTAAACACCGATAAATTGCATTAAACCGATTAAGCCAATAAAGCTCATCGCCGAAAGCTTCCGAACGCTTTGAAAACGTCAAGCAGGAATAGCTCAGTTAGAGATAGAAATAGAAATGGCGCACTGTCGTTCGGATAAGACTGTCAGAAGTATGTTTGCCGAGGTAGGCTGGTGGTCCTTCTTCTCGAAGTATGGCGACGTGCCGTAGGGACGAATGACGAGCACCACCACCGCGGTGCTGGAGGTGGTGGAAGTGGTGGCTGTTACCCGGCGGTACAAGGTAAGGAGATGGCGGAGAGAGAACATGCGGGGCGAGGTCGAAGGTGGGTGAACGAGTTCGTGAGCAGAGCGTAGGTTGTTCCGCTCGTGCGTAGGATTCGAAAAGTACGCGTATGAATTAGCCACGGTCGGTTGCGGGTCGGTAGGGTCGGTGCTGCTAGGAGGGAGGCTCCACAGACTCCTGATGCACGGATGAAACTGAGAACGGGAAAGCAAGGAGAATATTGTAGCCCGAGTCTCGAGTAGCTGAGAAATAAAGGAAAGTACGGACCAAGGAAAAAGGTATGAAAAAAGGGAAACGAGTGGAAGAGAATTATTGAAAAGTCAACGTGTCGATGACTCGAGCCTTCGAGATTTCGTTGGTGGGAGCAGGTAGCGTTGACGTCTGTACCCCACCTTGCTTGCGTAACCAAGCTGCAGCTTGAATGAATAATCTTTTTGAGAAATTCTTATTGAGGAAGGTCAATCACAGCGACGCCACCGCGCGATCCAGTCTGATCTTTCTCATTGACCGACCGTTCGTCGTCTTCCCGTGCGAGACATTTAAGAGAGACGAGTCCATAAGTCTTTAAACAGATTGGAGATGAACAAGAAAAAGAGCCAAACTATTTGCCGGACAAAGAAGAGTGACCTTGGCGTGCGACTATAATTATCAAAGTCCATCACTGATATTCTAGTTCATTTCCGAAAAACTCTTAAACGTTTGATAGTTTCGTGGAAAAATTTTGCAAAGAAATCTTAAAACAGATGCCCTAACGAGTCGTTCGTGCCAAGAGGTGTCGGGCAATTTTTTCACTTCCCAGAATGATCTTGCAGCCGCGACATTCTCGACCTCGTCTCGAATGGACAAGTGCTGACTTTCGAGAAGGTGACGATTACACGCGCACGCATCTCCGCTCTAGCGGAAGTCTTGTGCCTGGTGATTCTGGTGTATTGGCTCTTTTTTTACGAGGTGGAGATGGGGAAGGGGCGGGGGGGGGGCAGGGGGGCTGTAGCTCGACCGGTGTGCTCGACACATCGCACGCACAGATGTACCAGAGCATGATTCATCTGTCTCTGCAAACGACCAACCAAGCATCTTATCGGCAGTCCTACGCGTCACTTCTCCTGCAAAAATAAACATTCTTCACTGCACCTACTTGCATATTGCTTCTCTCTAGTTGCACCACTTGAAATTATAAAATGTTCTCCCCACACGCCCCTCTCCCTCGAATTTCTTAACGTTCACCCATTTTTATCTCATCTCTTCGAAAAGGAAGCTGCAGCCTCTCTCGTTATATATAAACGGAAGACTACCGGAGTGTGCTCTGCACTTAGCGTATCGCTTCCGGCTGTGGCTAGGCAGTTAAATTTGGATCCCGTCGATGTGTTCCGTGGACGGAATGATGCACTAAAGCATTACACCAGAGACTAGTCAAGAACTGCCAGGAACACTTCAAAAACAACAAAAAAGCACATCGCCCATCCAGAACAGAGTCCTTTTTCCCTAATCCATTCAATAAAAAGCTGAGCAGCCATGGTCACCACCCCACCTGACTTTACAACCAGAAAGTACTCGTGATGCACAGGAGTATTCTAGTGGACGCGAGAGACGCGGCACAAAGCGATACTGGAGACTCTACCAGGAACAATTACTTATCCTCTCACGGTAACCGATACCACGCCATCTTGAAAACGTTCGAGACCCTCGACGAAGAGACGAAGACGGCATCATCTTCATCTTCATCTTCTTCTTCTTCTTCTTCTTCTTCTTCTTCTTCTTCTTCTTCTTCTTCTTCTTCTTCTTCTTCTTCTTCTTCTTCTCTCGGCTCTGCGGTCAGCGCTTGAGCTCCCTTCTTGCTCCGCAGGAACTCGCGGCAACGATCTAACGTTTCCAAGTTCCTTGGTGAACCCAGTGGATTTGATTAAACGTCGACCCTCAGGGGAGAGCAAGCGATAAGGCCCAATGCAGTGGACACGGCGCAGCGTTAAGACGACGACGAGGAGCTCGGGAGGGAGGAAGACCGTTGCAAAGTGCGACTGGAGGAAGCAATTGAGAAAATGGGAAGTTCGAGCGTGTTGAAGCTGTGTACGAGGAGCCAAAGGTCCTAAAATAAGCTACATCTTTTCATTGTTTTGACATACACGGGCCCCTACGCATCTTATGTCCAAGCGCATTCCTATCAGCGCGTTCGTCTATCATGCCTGGCTGCCTTAGCTGGCTCACCTGCCTGCGGGAGGTAGGCACCTCCCGGATTGTGAAAAACGGGCGCGGAGCTTATGCACGAGCACGAGTCCCCGCTGACCCTGAACCCCCCTCCCCCCAACCCACAAACCCCACATGATGCAAAGCTTCACGCGATACGAACGATGGTTTTCATGGAATTAATTAATCGTACAAATTTCGGAATATTTTTTCTTTTTTCTCAATGCGCTAGAACGAAAATGACGACACATGAATTCCGAGAATAGAGATAAACTTCCATTGGGATGAGCATCGACAAAATGAAGCCTAAGGATGGTGTCCCGTACGTGGCACGTTACTTCCTCGCGAAGGTCACCACTGATTCATTATGTCAGCATGTAGGAGAAAAGTTGGTGACGGCTGCGTACAGAGTCCTCCTTTTATTATATCTATGTATACATGTGCATACGTATAGATATACAGTATAAAGACTTTTAGCGAGTTCAACTAGCAGAGGCTATTCTATCTACACGGCTTCTTGCGTCCTCGACTAATTGCAAGTTCCAAGATTGCGTCGACTCTCGTACGCGCGTTTCTTCATCATAACGTGAAGAAGGAAGAAAAAAAGAAGCGAAACACGAAAAACCTTAAACAGGGTATGACACCTCGAGTCTCGTCATAGAGAAAAAAAAACATAAACGCCGCTCGCTCGAATATAACAATAATATACTTTACGGGCCGCAGCACGTAGAGACAAGGGATAAGGAAACCGCCGTGTGGATGATTACGAGAGAAATCTCTCGTCAGGATTTTCTACGTTCAAGTGCGCCACAGTATCATAACCTCGGCAAAGGTTTCGCCGTCGATGTGTTTTTTGACAGACAGAAAACAATCAAATTTCTATCAAGGCATGTGTCACGGCATAAAATGCTTTTTACAAAGATATGTAGAGATGTAGGTTATTTGCACGACATATATTTTATTTGTCTATTTTATGAAAAATCACGTACGATTTGCTTGAAATTAACTTTGCTGCGAACTGTAAAAAAAAAAAACCAATGAAATCATGGACCTAGAGAAAATGTAGAAATAACTATTACAAGGGCTACACCTCCGTGAGGACGCCAACGATGTGGAAGAAGGTACTAAAAGGGAAATGGTGAAGAGCAGAGATATGTATAGAACAGCCGTTCAGGATGCTAATTTATATTAGCTTTACTACTGATTGGTTTAAGGCTGCGACGATGCAACGCGAAAAAAGGCAGATGGAAGACGCGGCCGTAAGGTTGGAGGACACTTTTTGTCATTTACCAGGACCATAAAAAACGACAATGGCTAAGTTGATACGAGGCTTCGAGAATTTCAAGAGTTCACGTCCCACAATCGTTAATATTAGCTTATATTGACAGTTCCCGTGCACTCAAATTTCGACCCTGTTTTTCCGTGGCAGCTGGTGCAGCTGCACGATTAGACCCCCCGCCCCCTCGAATTTCCTTCTCACGGTCTTCCAAAGGACGTCACAACGAAATGGCACTAATCGATAACAGCAACGTAGACGGTGACGTCCTAAACCTTCGGCCACGCTGCCTGGTAATAACGAATCAGTCCCTTGGAGTTAAGCGGCCAAGCATTCCATCACGCAATAACAATTCTCTAATAGTCCGGATTCGTGAAAATTTAGTCAAGACGAGGAACAGAGCTGAGCCGATTGGTTACGATTTGCGTTATTTTCAACGGACTGTGTGACAGCCAATGAGAGAGAGAGAGAATCGTTCCCAGTAAGCGCAATTATATATCGACTGTAATACAGTGACATAAGAGTAGGAAAAGGATTCGGCAAGTCCTTAAGGTGTCCGTGTATGGCAAAGTCCTCAGGTTACAAAATGGCAGCAGGACGCAGGTAAAGAGAATCTAGATATTCACTCTGATTCACTGATTTGTCTCGGAACAATTGACATGTATCAAATCAATGGATAAACAGAAGGATATATATATATATACACACACAGAACGCTAGACGCATCGTGATTTGGAAGTTGGGACAACAGCATCGCACTTTGGTCTGCCTCATGTGCGGTGATGCACTGTTAAGTTCAGCGAACAGTTTACGCAATGCTTATTCCAGGAAGGCCTGAGAACAACGAGTTTTCCCAGTGAACCTTCCTTGAGGTGGACGACATTCCGATTGAAGGTCAAGGACGAGCCGCGGAAAGGAATTAAGTTTCGTCTCGAAATACCCGCTGCAACGGTGAACACTCAGCTGCTTCTAAGAGTAGCTCTGTGCTATAGATATATTATAAAATAGAGACACGCATGCACGTGCAAGGACCTTTCCGGAACAATGGGAACCATCGTCTCGCCGGAGGAAGTACAGGGAGAAGGATTCTCTCGTGGACGAATCAGACGGCAATACGGGAGATATATATATATATATATATATAGAGTGTGAGAGAGAGAGCGCGCGGAGGAAGTAGAGTCTAAACGGAGAGACGCCGGATATGTTGCTGTTGCTGTTGTTGTTGTTGTTGTTGTTGCGTTGCGCAAGAGCCGCGCAAGGAAAGGATAGAAAATGCGGCAGGCAGCAAGCCTTGTTGCTGCTGTTGTTGTTGCTGCTGCTGCTGCTGCTGCTGCTGCTGGTTATAAATTTATTCCTCTAGATCCCCGCAGGATGGTCGGCATTATAATGTCATCGTCTAAGTGAAAAATGATGAAGATTGCTCCGCGCGGTTTAAACCGGGTCCACCCCAACTTCTAAGCTATGTGAAAAGCTATACTGTTGCCGTATACCTACTACTGTGCACCGGTGATACACACTGCCAGGAAACTCGACCAAGGAAAGATGGAGGACCCAGGAGATCGATGGAGTTATATCGCCCGCACGGAGAGCAGCCTCCCATCTTTCGATTCCACCTTCCTCCTCCTCCTCCTCCTCCTCCTCCTCACATATTCCCTCCTCCTTCCTTCTTCGTCTCTTTTATATTTTCACACAACCACAGCACGTATTTTCACTCGAGTTATTTCTTCTCTTCTTCTTTCATCTCTACTTTTCTCTCTTAACGTTTCTCCTCGTCCCTTTGTTGTTTCGTCGTCGCCGACTAATCCTACGAATGCTCGAAATCAGCTATCAGTGAATATACTTGAGAGAATCAAAGACTAAGATGGCTCGTGGGATGATGGCGACACGCAATCACAAAAATGATAACGAATTCTAAACTTTCAATCATGTTTTCATTCAGTCCAATTGTTGGCCCATTTCTGTTCTTGATTTTACATGCAATACATGGCACTATTTTCGTCTCGTTTTGTTTCTCCCAGAAAACAAGATATAAATTTTAAATAACCTTTTTTGCCTCTGGCTAATTTTTCTAAATCCAGACTGGGATTTTTTTACCTACCCATTGTTAGTTATATTCAGAGACAATGAAAATATATTTTCGGTAAAGTAACACATGTAAAGATTTGGAACGTACGGTAAAGGATTGAAGATCGTTAATATTCTAGCAGAAATACAGGAAACAGATTGGCTCTCGCTCCTTCCATTGTCCGAGGCTCTCCCTTCGTAGGACTGTAGCTATGTGTACAATCCCAGTGGGGTTATGACGTCCTAAGGACGGTCTCAGGCAGTCCCGTGGTGCATTTTAGTAGCAGAGGTACGGGGGGGCCCACCTGCGCTCGTGGAAACGTGATCCTGAGGAAAGCAACCCTAAACACGAAGCGCGCCTACACGAGCTAAAGAAGCTAAAGAAACTAAAGAACCGTACGCTTTTGGCTCGCGTAGTAGGTTTACGGTCCAGAAAGGAATATACTGACTGTGTGCCACGTCGTCGCCGGGGATACGCGAGCGCACTCGTGTAAACAAGGCACGGCTCGGTACCAAGTGGCAGCAGCGCGTTTCCGTCGTCCCGATGGATCTGCCAAAATACGGATTCTCCAGGAATCCCAGCAACGTACCGATTGCTAACGAAAATTCAAAGAAAACTTAATCGATGGAGTCTTCGAAGCGAAGAAGTTTGCAGAAAAAACTGTTGCAATTTTGAGGAAAGATGCCCGCCGTATATTACTTCTGAACGTTATCTAAAGAGCGATAAAGGAGCCCCGGGTAGAAACGACGTCAGTAACCTGGAGCGATCTGCGTAAAATTACAGAACGCTGTGACGACGTGTGTATTGGCGTCGATGCAAGGAGAGCTACTGCGATTTAATTGGCTGCGTTCTCGCGCATGAGGCGAATCGACAATAACCGTGGATGCAGATGCATCCTTCTCATTTTTAATTTTACACGGATAGGCACCGATAGCCTGGCCTCTGCCCAACGTCTCGGCGACTCTCACAAGAGCATCGGTTTTCTCAGGGACGCTCAAAGATACAAGACGATTCGACCTTCGTCAGGCAGGTAGGTAGGTAGGTAGGTACAATTCCACAAGAAGCACTCTTCGAATGACGCTACAAGGGAGTAGCTTAACTGTAAAACACGGAGAGAAGGCACTGCGGTGGAAGAAAGAGAAGCTAAGAAGGGAATAATGTTAGAAAAGAATTTCTTCAGGCATTTCGCACATTGTAACCCGAAGAACGAAGACGCTTTAGACCTTTTGCCAATATTTCAGAAGCGTCCCATCGTGCCACTCTTCTGTCCAGTGCAATTATGGAAGCGTATCGGTACGTTAAAATGGATGATGATCAAAGGCAGTTCTACTCGATCGTTACGTAATCTAAAGGGAAACAATTGTGCTTCCTTTGGAAATTCCAAGAGTTAGATCTGCCGAGATTCTTGGTTGACTGGCTCCTGTATGCTAGATGGCCTAGTATTCATTTGATTTATCCTTCGATGCCCTATAGCACTTATCCCTATGGCTATAAGTACTTCTACGACTTCGTTTCTACGGGGATACAGCAGGAGGATCCGCAGAATCGGCTGGGAAGTGTAGCTTGCATTGGGTCAGGAGGCAATATATCATTTCGCTTCATCGCGTCGATTATCCGGGAGAGATTAGCATTGTAGGAGATAGGCTGACTAGCGGTCCAATCACTTGACGAATGAATTTGCCGTAGAGATAGTAGGTATAGCCGTATAAGCGCTGTATGGATATTGGATGCTAGTATACGTGCCATTGCGAAAGCGGGTAAAGTTAGGTGGATGATAGACACACTATGTGGACAATGTAAAATAGCTTGTGAGTATTACTATGTATATAGAGACAGCGAGACGCCCAGCCCTGAGAGAGAGATCGCTCGCCGTTTCGTCGTTTCGTTCTCTACTGTGGCTTAACGATCGATGCTGCTACGAATGGGCGAACGTTCAGCTTCGTAACGAACGAACGCAGTGTCCTCGCGCTCAGTATCTTTTATTAAGTAGCGCACTGACTGTACCATACATTATGGCTCATAAGATCTGGATGTTCCTCGACAAAAGTCACCACATACCATCATCCAACGAGAAGTTTAATAGAGAAAGAATGAACGGCGTCCGTATCACTTACCGCTTATCCGTCGCATGGCGCGTCTTTGCAGTTTGCCCCTTGGCCGCGATCACTCGACTCTCGTCCAAGGGATACTCGTTCTTGCGGCAATACCAGTCGTTATGAACACCATGCCAACTTGAAACTGCCGATATCACCTGCGCCGTGTACA
This sequence comes from Calameuta pygmaea, assembly GCA_031762395.1. NCBI lineage: Eukaryota > Metazoa > Arthropoda > Insecta > Hymenoptera > Cephidae > Calameuta > Calameuta pygmaea. Next base: position 159,341 of record JASANN010000278.1, on the reverse strand, counting down.
CGCCAACTCTTTCATGTCTAAGCGGGTCCCATGCGTTTCCATTCTTCCCTTTCGAGCACCTCGTGCGTTACAACTGACAACCGCCTGACTCCTTTAGATTCGACGCTTTAATTCGACATACAACATCCCGACGCACGCGACTGATCCACCAAACTCGAAAACGAAACGCGTCGACACGTTCATCGAGCGTGCAACTGCGGAAACGAACGAGAACGTCGCTCCGGGACGACGCGTCGCTTTGCTCACTCGTGAAGGACTGGTTAGTCCGTCGATCGGCCGCCAGAGCGAACTCCAACCAGACGGGTCCATTGTGCGAGCGCAGCCCCCAGCGCGTTACTTTTCAGCGACTTTAGCGACTCCAGCGACTCCAGCACCGCTCAGCATTACCTGACTACCTGCGCGGTGCGCCGCTACGGCCGCAACGGTCGCAACGCGTGTACCGTACATACAAGCGTTGCCCGATGTAAGGCTGTCCCGAAATTCACTGCCAGTATCGTGGACAACTATCGTCTCTCTTTAGCCCCCCATGGAACTGAGAGGGAGGCAAGGACGCAATCTTGCTCACCGTACTGACACTCAATTTTTTTAAAGATACTCTACTACCACCACATGCCTATACTAATCGAGTAGCGTGCTCTGGCGGCCGTGACTTTCGGCTACTACAAAATATCGCCTGACTTTATACTCGACTCATTGTCAGTTGGCCTAATTTTAATATAGGATAGCAATCATCTTTCTTCAACGTTTGAATCCACCAGATCTTATGAAACTGCCTCTAGATTCCACGTAGACGATAATGGAAGGATTGCAATGGGAAAAAAGGCTTCCTTCTTTTTCTTTACAGCTTTATCGTCAAAGAGTTTATGTGTCGTATCAGTGAGAGACAATAACTTGGCAGTGAGAGAATACCATCGATTCCTGAGAGGCAAGATGGACTTTGAGCTCACGAGGTGAGACGCACTGTGACGTCGACATTGCGAGACATCCCCTCGTGTGCATTTACATTGATGTACATACAGCTGTAGTAGCAAGACACTTGCGTCTACCCGACTCGAAATTGACGGCAAGCCTTAAGAGAGTTTTTAATTTTTCGTGATTTTCCTTGGATGATTCTCCTGCTATTTCTCCTTCCGGAGGGCCGATAATACGACACCTTAAAATTTGTACGCAGCAACGTTTGTTTGCACTGCTGCCTTGTTCGAATTTTTTGGAAACGTCGATAGGTGCATCAACCAACAGGAATAATTCGAGAAAGGGATAGGAGAGCTGAAGATAACTCAGTCAAATAAAGAGGAGATTAGATAGCTCTTGGCTACCAGGAATCAATAATAACGAAGTTTCATCCACGGTGTGTTAAAACTTAAAACTGTGTCGATCCAGATCCAGGACGTCAGCCATCTTTCCCTCTTTTTGATTCTATTTTGAAGAAGACAAACTGGGGACTGGAGAACGTCGCGCTAAAGAATTCTTGTACGCGTGTTCCCTTCGAATACTATGCGTAGGAAACAGAGGTAGAGCGAACAAAAAAAAGAGACGCAAATAGCTGCCTACAGGAAGTAACCGATAATTGACGCGAGTCTCTCGCAATAATAAAAAATGGGTGGCTAGGAAGAATCGCAGGATCCTGAGGGATCAAGCGGAAGGAGACTGAGAAAATATTATTCCTGACGACACTCGGTCCGCGATTTCGCTCTGACGCGCCAGGATGCCGATCACGGGAGTCTGGAGAAAGTAAAAATTAGGCTGCGCTCTGCGCTACCAGGGTGTCGCGTAGTACCGAAGAGGAAGCAGAGTCTCAAGGCAGGCTGATGCCGAGGGGAGTCACCATGGTAACGAACTATCGTACCTCTTACGCTCCTCCTCTTTCCCTTCATTCTCCCTCTTCTATCTATCTATCTATCTATCTATCTATCTATTCATCTGGACTCTTCTACTTTAATCTGTCTGGTTTTGTTTTGCCCCAGAGCACGCTCGTCAGATTGGCAGCAACGGAGCAGCAACGACGCAGCAAAGACGCCGTCCTCTCACGACACGATCTTTTCAGCAACTGCCCTTGAGTGGTGCGTCAGTCTCCATGTTCCGAGGTGATAACCGCTCCTCCTTCACAGGATGCGAAACAAGTCGATATACTCACAGAACGCATAGTTCTATTCGAAGCATGACCGTGGACGCCGAACGCGGATACGAGGACCGCACCGTTCTCGTCACAGCAGCCCCATTCCAAATTCCAAATTCCACATTCCCGACTCCCAATTTCCCTTAGGCCCCCAGAGCTCTAGCCCCGCAATATCGATTGTCCTCGTATTCGTTGCCACCGATCCTGCCGCCGTCCCATATATACATATGCGTCTCTCATTGTGAAAAAAATAACCTGGATTCCAGTTGGTCTCCATACGCATCTACTCGCTCGAATCTACTGATTTGCCACTGTCACTGTCAGCCGTGATGATCTTCCGGGAGAAGCGATATTGGTTACTCGCTCGCCTTTATCACGCAAAGGTCAATGGCCTGCCGTTCCCCTTGATATCGTAAGCAGCCCTACAATTTAGAGTAGAACTTGCGGCTGTCTTGTTACGAAATTGGCTGTGTTCATCAGAAACAGATTCGAGAAATTTAGCAACTGTTGCAGGATTTATGAACGCATGGCCATTCGAGAATATACTCGGTCCCTTTAACGCTGTTTTTCCTGGACACGACGATTGTCTTTAGGCTGCCTGAAACCGATCGATTTACGCAACGGTAGACTTTACCATTTATCACTAAACGGAAGCACTTCGAATCAGGCTCATTTGTAGAACCTCGATTCTTGGCTATCGCAAGAGCTGACAAGTATCAAGTCACAAAATGAGAAACTGTTTACGTGAAAAACAAACGTATATAGATTATCATAGGACTTTTCTAAATAATCAATACCAGAATGTATGTAATTTTAAGAGCTGCTGACTCTATGTAACTCCAATAAGAATTCTAATTGATTGCACAATTCTGACCTCTTGTGAGTCTCATTGGCTTAATAATTTTCGTTAAAGACACTAGGAGGCCTTTGGGGAACGAGGCAGTTGGACATGTTTTCGGAAAGAAAAGACCATAAATCCATTACGGATTGATACACCAGTCAATAAATTAAAAATACAAAATTTCTTCGGTCGCCATGAAAATGTTGAGAAACTTGTCTTAATGACAGAGCCAGTTAGTGCCGCGAGTTCATCCAATGGCACGATGCAACCAATAGAAACAACCCAGAATATGATCGCTCCTAGGCCTCGCAAGGATGTGCCCTTATTATAAGAGAAGATTCCTACAGCATTTACATGGGGACGCTGCGCGCTCTTGGATTGGAATGGAGACCTTGGTTCTCCGTAAAGAACGCGAGACGTACACGAGATATGTACAGGCGTGGGATGCATGTGTACGGACTTTAATATAAATCATTATTCCGAGCGTAATACTTATGTGTATATGCATATCTTTATGTGTCTAAATAAATAATCTAGGTAACGCTTAAACAATAAAGTAACGTAGTGGTTAATCACGCGAATGGCCACTTAAGGATCAAAATAAAATACACAGAGTACGTGGAATATCACACGTAAGCATGTGTGGCGTGAGGCTTAATTAATTTTATAAAATAAATAACAAAATTAACCAATTTACAAATGGTTAAAAAAATAACGTAAAAAAACTCGTAAGTTATATCGATTAGTCGAATCACTGATTGAATGTCGTCGTCGTCGTCGTCATCGTCGAAATATCATTATCCTGCGGGTACTAATACACGTTTGCATTTTTATTATATTAAATAAAAATATAAGCAATAAGATGCCAGAGCCGACCTGCATTTTACGTCCTTTACGAGGATGAACGATACTCCGAGCAGGAGACCTTACAAACTTCTTAGGACACTTTAAACACGGTTATCGTATTAAAGCTCAAGGTTGCATAACGTATCACGTATATCTGCCTAATACTCTATCGACATGCGTCGTTATCCGTATTAGTTCATTTACTTCACGTAATGCGACAGAAGTAAACAATTTCGAAATACCCTCTGAGAATTCGTAGGAACGTTTCACTGACATCGTAGCATCTTAACAGAATGCCTGCGACATCTTGAACACGTTACAGCGTCCTGGTACCTGGGCTACTCTTCTAACTTACGTGTGATCTTCGTACGACTACGCCGTACTCTTTTTTGACCGCGTGCTGTATCGCAAACGAAAGGAAAAGTGCGGCGACTAACTAAATCCGCACCCCACAAAGTGGTTAGTCGATGCTACCGTTTTCTCTTCATGCCCTTACGATAACCCTTGCCGAACCATCCGGGATTTTTGGCGGTGGCTATCGGTGTGCTGGAGTCCAGGACAAGGCTGTCGGTCTCCTGAATTTGTTCCAGATTAGAGTCGTTCTCCGTCTCCGGCTCCGCCTCCGCCTCCACCTCAGCCTCCGTCTCCGTCTCCGTCACCAGAGGCTCCATGCTGACGGGATCGTCACCGTTGCGCTGATAAAAGAGACACGTGAGGGATCCCTCGTACTCCATGCAGAAGGTACAAGCAGGTACCGGTTTGGGTGGCTCCTCGACTACCGCAGATGCCTGCATAAAGGGATAGCAGAAAAGTGGCGTGAGCTGGGGATACATATACATCGGTGGGAATGGTAAGCCCATGGATAGGAAGGGTAGCGCAGCAAAAAATGGAGCTGGATATGCAGTCATTGGCTCAGCAAGCGCTATTCTGTTCTCGCAGTCTTCTTCGGTTTTTGGTGTCGTTTCCTCGGGTGTTCCATCGGGCACAGAAGTCAGAGAGTCCCTCATGAGGGAGCTCGATGGTTCCTCGAGACACGGTTGGGTAGTCGTCGACTGTTCGCCGACTTGCAGTCTTATGGCATGGTGGAAGATGGGATCCTTTGCCCGGTTGTAATGTGGAATCTCGATTCCGAGATGCAACATGACCTTGGCCAAGACTTCATCGCATCTCCCATTGATCTTGAGCACAGCGTTCTCGTCTTTGGGAGTCCACTGAAGATTCACGATATAGAGAGAGGGTCTCTTGTGGACTGGCCTGTCCATCTGCCAAAGCCAAGGATACTTCTTCAGAACCTTCAAACTCGAGCCAAGGCACAGTATCACGTCCGCCTGCTTCGCAGCTCTACTCGCCCCGTTCCAATTAATTGGCCAGGGAAGGTTACCTCTCTCACCGAAATGAACAATCGAGTCTTGCAATATGGAATTACACTTGTGGCATGATCTTCCAGTGCGATGGGAATATCGTGCTGTTTTCTCTGTTACGTCGAATAGCCTCCAATACTCGCGGAACGGCTTACACATTCGACAGACTTCGACGTACATGTTCCCGTGTACCTCTGAGAGTAGGGTACGCGGAATGCCACTGCGCAGGTGTAGACCGTCACAATTTTGTGAAACGATATGCTTCAATACCCGCGCCTTGTAAAGGGCGTATAGGGCCATATGTGTGAGTGTGGGCTCTGCCTGGCTTAGATCATGATTCCTATCAAGTAGTATCAATATGTGTTATCCTACATAAACATTAGTCTTCAGTGCGTCGCTATAAGAAATTACAGTTTTAATACACACCCAATATCTTTTCCTTGTTGCATTCTTGTCCACACTCCATTGGTACCCCTATAGTCTGGTATGGATGCTGCTGTGCTGATACCTGCTCCTGTATACACAGCAAGAGACGATGCCCGACTTATGGCAGCAGCCAATCTCATGCATTTTTCTTCAAGAATCTCAGGAGCATCTTCGATTTCTTCTAATCTTGCCTTTACACGGTCCCTCTTTTCTTGTCTACAGAAACAAAGATCATGTGGATGTCAATTAACTGCATCCGTAGTGCATTCTGACCCCTTCCAATCTTTGGCATCCGTCAATTCTTGCATGTGCAGAAAAAAACATCGTTATACCTTAGATTAACCTCCTTGACAACGTCTCCGCATGACGCGAGGATCTCCTTCTCTTCCAGTGATCTGTCGGTTTCTGATTTTTGAAGGATACCAGCAACCTGCAAGAACACAACGACGAAACTGCAAGATTTGTTTATGGGTTGTGTAGAAGCGAGGAATCAGCCGGGTGCCAGTTTGCGACCAGCAATACATGGAACATACGTTACAGAGAAAGATTAAATTTATATTAATGAAAAGTGATCGGTCGTACCTTCTTGAAAGTCGCAACACGCTCGTCTTTAACTTTAAAAGCCCTCAATGCAGCTGAACGTCTTCTCGACAAGCACTTCTCATTGCCAGGCTCCTCCATCTTTAATCCAGACGGGGTTTGCGCTCACTGCTGGCCAAATGGGTTACAGGGCCCGGTGCCCCGTTTAAAGTGCAATATTAATCCTGAACGATCCTATTGATACTTGGCCCATTTTCAGCATTGTATGTTTCTTTGCGAGAATTCTCTTTAATTCCCATGGACGCAGGAGATATCATTGTCGCTACACATTACTCTCACTGCAGGACGACTGAGGACGACTGTCTAACAAACGGCATATTATCAATAAAGGAACTGGCTTGTGCATCGATTTTGCTTCACAACAACGCTAAAGTATTCAGAGGATGAAATTCGAACTTTCTCAAAGTAAACATATATTATAAGCTTCAAAATCACCAGGTCGCTTCCTAAACTTCGAAAAGACGCGTACCCTTACGAGCGTGACCGATAACAGGCGAATATATAGATAAAATGCAATGAGAATAGTGCGAGCTTCCTAGAGGTTGGGGTGCGTTCGCGCAACTTCCAACAGGCACGGGGGGGTACAACTGACGACAACACAAAGTCTAATTTTTCGTAATACCATTCGGCTCGAATATACGTATTTGTAAAACGGAAGGCTTCCCTGAGAAACAGATAATTATGATTGACGAAGGGGGTAATTAACGTGCACGCAGAGACGTTCAGTAATGCCAGGTTTAGAGGAAAATATTTGGTTCGACACGAGTCCATCCGCGCACGGCCTAATGTCCGATGGAGTCGCCTCCGAGCAAGTGAAAAAATTCTTTTTCACATCACGCAGAACTAACGAAGACGCACAGCACGACGAGACTTTGGAGATCTATATCCCGGAGGTGAGAGGCTTCTAGGAAGTATTCAATGATATATTGTCATTAAAATTTTATAAGAAGTACTACTGTGCCACCGGTTTTACGCATCTTTTGGTTAGGTCCTTTTGCTAGTCTACTCGTGTGATATTTACATTATCTCAAGTACGACAATGGCTTTGATATAGCACTATGTTGTCCATGATTACCCTCAGGATCGATGATTTTTTCCCCTCATTTCCCTCTTTTTCCGTCATTTTAATGTGGAATTACTATTTTCTTACAGCTGCTCCAGGCAAGCTACAGTTTCTACACCTGGCCATCAGCTCCAGTTCTCGCTTGGTTCTTGTGGGAACATCGCGAGGAACTCGTCGGCAAGAGAGTGTTGGAACTGGGTTCAGGAACTGCTCTACCTGGCATATTAGCCAGTAAGTGTGGCGCACACGTAACGCTCAGTGACTCTGCAAGCTTTCCACGAAGCTTACAGCACATAAGAAGAAGCTGTGAATTAAATGGTGTCTTATCGCAAGTTAAGGTTCTTGGTATCACGTGGGGACTCTTCCTTTCTGGCCTGTTTACCGTTGGTCCTTTAGATTTGATCTTGGGCTCCGATTGCTTTTACGATCCTATTGTATTTGAGGACATTGTGGTTACGGTAGCATTTCTTTTGGAACGCAATCCTTCTGCAAAGTTTCTCTGTACATATCAGGAGCGTAGCGCAGATTGGTCCATTGAACATCTTCTAAACAAGTGGGGTCTTATTTGTACTCAGGTTTCTCTAACTGAACTTGGTACTGATTCTGGTATAAGTATCCACGATTTGATGCAAGATCACACTATACACTTACTAGATATCCGAAGGGCATCGTAATAGCAATTGTATTTTGACATGGCATCAAATGCAGTGAAACAAGTCCACAAGATCTTTGTTGGAAATATACCGTGGACAGTGAGTCAACAGGAGTTGAAAAAATACTTCTCTGAATTCGGTCACGTGGCCGCAGCTAAACTCGTGTTTGACAAGAAGACCGGCATCAGCAAGGGTTACGGTTTCGTGACATTTCCGTCGAAAAATATTGTCAACGCTGTTTGCAGCCGCCAAAAATTTGAATTGGAGGGCCATGAGTTAAACGTGGCGCCAGCGGTTCAGTAGAAATATTGACAGAAACGTAGTCGATCAACTATGGCCGAGTGCGAGGATACTGAAGTAACAGACCTGGAGGAGACCTTCACTAAGGCGGCGAATCATCTTCAATCCCTTGCTGCACGACTTGATTCCGGTCAACTTCTCGGATTTTATGCTCTATATAAGCAGGCTACCGAGGGTTCTTGCGAGAGCCCAAGACCGAATTGGTATCAAACGCAGGCCAAGCACAAGTGGGAGGCCTGGAAGAGTCTAGGCGATATGAGCCGAGAAATCGCCATGGGAAGTTATATACGTGCAGTGGGTAAATTGGATCCAACCTGGGAGCAAGATGCCCGAGCGGAGTCGCAGGCCTGGGTTGCCGTTAGCAGACTTCCTAACACGGATGCGGAATTGAGGGACATTGACAAGACCATACTGGATTGGGTGAAGGACGGGGACGTTGGCATGGTCCAAGAAGCTCTGTCCCGAGATCCTGCTTGTGTCAGTCGATCGGATCAAGATGGCATGCTACCCATACATTGGGCTGCCGATAGAGGACACGTACCAACTTTAAAATGTCTCGTGGAAAGGGGTGCTGATGTCGATGCTCAGGATGGCGACGGGCAAACTCCATTGCACTATGCAGCTTCCTGCGGTCATATTGAGGCCGTGAGATATCTCCTCTCTGTGGGTGCTAGTTTTATCGCCGACAATGAAGGTATGACTCCTAGGGACGTTGCCGACGACCAAGTGGCCGCTATCTTATAATACAGTCGATTAGTAATGCACTTGTATCATCTCAGACACGCTATTAAAATACATTAATAAATAATTTTGAAGAAAAAGTAACGTCTGCGAACCTCAAAGTCGATCATATTTTGAGTAGAGAAATGCTTTATTTATTTACAAGTAAATCCTCTAATACTCCAATGTACTCACAGCCTAAGCTTTCCTTAGGTAAATGCGTGCTTTACCGTCGGCGCTTCGATGCACGTCGACGTTACGTAACAACCGATCCTAGCAAATATATATATATATATATATATATATTTGAAAAAGAGGCACGGTCCTTTCTTTTACGCGCAAGTCCTTAACTGCCTGCTCCATAAAATGTAACATTAGGAACAGGACGAGCCTCCACCTTCGACTTGACAGGACTTAAAGAAACGCAATGTTATAACAAGGGATTTTGAAAAAACAGATCGGACGAGAACTTGAGATATAATGATGAAGCTAAAAACAGTGTCTCTCTGTCTCTCTTTTCCGACCAACAAGTGCTCTCTACAACTGAATAAACTTGGAAAATTTTAACAAAGACATTAACGCAATTACGATCTCTTTCTCGAGACACGCAGGACCTGTGTTGCTTAATAGTCAGCCAAGAGTCGATTGTCGTAAAATAAAAGCTAAGCAATTTTTTCTCCAATAAAGCGTTCGTGTTCGGCATTTACTACTGCATATCCCATAGGCGATTGAACGCGAACTCCAAATTTCCTCACATTATTAGGCTACAGCTGCTTACAACCTAGTTTTATTTCCGGGAGTGGGAAATCGGAGCAAAATTTAAGCTCCTGCCAGCCAGCTGGTAAGTCAAGCTGATGGCTAGCAGGATTCTAGTCTTGGTCCATTTCCTAAATTCAAATTATGTAATTTCGTTAGTTTTTCTTAAAATTCACTTCCTTTTCATTTTATAGTCGACGCAATGTATTCCTTCGTCCAGTCGCATGAAAATATATGTCTATATCTCTTGAAATTCTTAATCTTGTATATCCTAAAGTTTCTCGTATCGAAAGCGTCCTTTGTACTCTTCAAACTGAGCACTTGTTTCGCCAAGTCGCACTGGATCACTGGAGAAAATATCGTTGCAGTCGCTCTCGAGAAAGTTCCGGGGCCATTTCCTGTTCAATAATTCGGATCTGTTCGAATAAAATCAGATCTGATCTTGCCAGCCGCACGACCAGGTATAGTCTGCTTGAAGATTGTATTAACAATGCAGAGCAACGCGCCGATGCGATTAGTATGTCTGACCCAAGAGGATCCCGTCGTGTCTCTCGATCGTGAAGCAGGACGGTCTTTAAAGGAATAAAATCAAGAGGTGAAAGGTGTTAAACCTTCAACTGGCGCTTGTCATTGTACATACTGCGAGAAAATATACAGACCCCATGTTTTCTTCGCTAAAAGGATCAGTTAACTGAGAGGATTTGCGGGGGGGGGGGGGGGGGTATACCGTT
>JASANN010000278.1:127873-148892 GCA_031762395.1 Calameuta pygmaea | reverse complement strand
CCCCCCCCCCCCCCCCCACTAGCGTTCTCTCTCCCTCTCTCTGAAAAATCTTCACGTAATTGAGATAACAGATTATTTTAAAGATTAGTGCTTTCTTGTTCGGATTTAGGACGTGCCGACGGCGGGGGAGGCGGCGGCGGCTGAGGTCTCGGTGGCCTTTGTAAAAATCTTGGCGATGCTGGTGGCGGTTGCTGCGGCGATTTAGAAACGATCACTGTTTCAGTTTGGGTTTGAACATCAATAATATTTCCTTCGGATCGCGTCCTCGCATGGGCCTTGGTCTGCTCCGGCATATCCGGTCGCGGTGGCTTCTCCGGTCGATCGTTGGATAGAGACATAGACGTAGGCCTGCTGCCCACGCTAGGACTTCTCTGCAAGTTGGAAGCCGTGTTGCCATTGCTCTCGGCGGAGCTGTCGCTACTGGTGCCATTTCCACGCACTTGTATTATACTAACCTGCTGTTTGTCCACCGAGTACACGTGTGCCCGTTCCAATGTCAGCGGCTGTGGAAGAACGATTATATAGTTTATATCGAGGAGATTATCAGATGGATATTTTATTGGGATATATACAAAAGCCATTAACCCCAGAAGGAATTTTACTTCCAAGCCAAAAAAAAAGCGAAACGTAGGTTAGAAAAAAGGTCATCCTTCTAGGTTTAAAATACGGCTGAAATTAGTATACAAGGTATTAAATCTTGTGTACTTACTCCGGACTCGCCATCGAGGTTCTCGTTACTTTGACGATGTTGTGGTGACCTCATCAGACTAGAAGGGCGAACCAGTCCGGCCGGTCTCTCTGGAATTGCCGGTTTACTCGTTGGCCTCTCGATGCCACTTACATTCGTTTGTAAGCTGTTGTCTTCGGACTTTTTGCGCAGTTCAACGCTGTCTTCTGATTTAAAAAAAAAATGAGAATGCTGAGGAATATGAATGTTCGAGACCCTCACCCTCTCGCACTGCAGCACTGCTGAGGCTTGCGTCGATATGTAAAGTCAGTTAAACTCAACGATCGCAGAACTTTGGAATTGCCGGACAAAAATTAAGTAACGAGCCCCAACTTACCAACTGCGTTATTCTGCGTTAAGTTGCCAATATTTCTTGGGGCAGCTACTGGCATTCTTCGCCTCTCGAGAGTAGACGGTGATGGTTTTTCGGCAGGCACTGGCTTCGGTTTCGAGTGCGGCACTTCGAATTGCTCCAGCTCGCCAGTGGGTCTGTTCGGCGAGGAGCCTTCCGTGGTCGCTTTTAGATTAAGAGCTTCGAATCCCAGGAGCACGTTGTGCTTCGCCTCTTGGACACTCCTGTCAGTCCTGAGATCAGACTTCGCAGTTTCCTGGGTGGGGGTGCGCAAATCGACTGTCCTCTCGGGACATTCTACGAAATTGACGTCGGTTCTGGAGATGGCTTCCAAGCCGATGGGCTTTACATCGATCGCGAGACTCTTTTCAGGCTTATCAGATCTAGTGTCATGATGTGCTAACACAGGTTCTGGGGTGATATCGTGTTTTGAGGACTTATACGTGCTTCGATTTAAGGTAGTCGTAGTCAAGGGTCTCGGTGGCTTATCCGGAGCTGGTGGAGGCTTGTCTTCGCATCTTCGGACATCGTGCCTGTCCGGGGTGCCTCCTGGTGGTGTTGGTGCTGGTTTATTTTTTCTACGAGTTGCTGGCTTTGGACTTCCTTGTGGCGGACTCTCGCCATGATCGCTTAGACTACTGCTGGATACAGCACGACGCATTTCTAATACTTGATTCTCCGAACCGTTAAGGATACCTATGTCCAAGTCACGATCAAAATCCACTTCGCCCGGAAAGAACCAATCAGCGTACGTGATCAGCTGGTCTACTATAAGACTAGAGTTGTTAGCTGTACTCATGTTTATCCTGAAAGAAAAAGGGCAGCAATGCCAATGCTCAGAATTATCCTGCCGCGTGTCGTTTCATTTCTGCGTACTTGGTTTATCTATATGTATGTACTGTGTACAACTAGAGAGGTTATCCCGTCCATTTACTTACACCATAGTATTAACGTCCTCCTGAGGACTCCAAATGAGATTGGGAGCTATAACGATGGCTATATTCTGCGGCGACATTTTGTTCACATCCTGATTCTTCGTTAGCACTGCTAAGAATTTAATGAGAAACCTTAGGTTTTCCAAGTTCGCTGGTGGCAATTTGTGCAGCAACTCCCAGAGAGCTCGCAGTCTGGAATCACTTTGCGTTATCTTTGCAGCTGTCATCCACTCGGAATACAACCTGCAGATATGAAATTGATTCGTAATATTATCACGTTGATAAACGACGATCCTCGCGCAATTATCAGTTTAAGGAGAGTAACATAGCTCTATCATTTACACGCATACAGTCTTCTACGTGAACGGAGTTAACCTCTAAGGTCGCAGTAGTTGGTCTAAGAGAAATACTGATAATTTGGCGAGCTTATTCAAAGTATAGAATTCACGTTGAGGAACAGTCCTGGGTTCCAATGAACGCAGTCATCGTTCCATAGAATTGTATCGTAGAAGTGAAATTTTTCTTTCGTTTTTTTCTTATAAATTGATGAGTAGTCAAGTTTGATTTATATATACGATCCCGTAGCTTTCTATTGGGACGAATATACATATATAAGATATGTAGAATATTAAAAATCGTTTCTTCGAGAATGAAGGCACGCTATATTATTATTTTGAGGCTAATATAGTATCGGTGCGGCAATCAAAGAAAAGAAATGCAAGCGTGCACGTTAATCACTTGCTGCAACGAAAGTGATTCACATTCGACTATCCGTGTAACGGCTGCATGCGCTATCTCTATTATTAGGTCATTGACTCATTCACACTGAACGAATTCCTATTATTAGATGCGTGCTCACTTGTACGTGAGCAGGGGCTCCGGCAATTCCCGAAGGTAAGACTTTAGCGCTCCTGCCACCACGTGCGGGTCCTTGTACTCCAGAGCCGTCGGTAGAGTGAGACAGCAAGCATCAAGACTCAATTTGATCCTTCTCAGCTTAGAAGCGCCACCGGCTATCCTGAATAGGCCCTCCTCTTCCATTCCGAGCCTCAGGAGGACCGAAACGCACAGCTGAATGGGTAGAGCGATTTTTCTATTCGTAACTCTTAGATGTTCCTCCAGAGGATAGCCATAGACTGGTTTCATCTCATTGTCATCTGAATAAATGAACTAAGTTACAACTTGTGACTTGAATTTGGACGCCCCGACGCTACGGAAAACTCACTGATATAACTTTCCAGGCCTGGAATAAGGTCCTCTAAGCAATGAAGTGCACTTTCGTGATAGGCCCGCTGCAGTTTTACATACTGCACGATAGTTTGAGCAAGTTCAGTTTCACGCGACATCAGTTGGAACATTTCGGCAGCCAGCTGATCTCTACACTGTTCGACTTTTGTCTCGGCGTCCTCAAGCTCTTCGCGAAGGCTGTCAACCTTTGTTGCACCGGCACCTGAAATTCAATATTTTAAAATTCGGAATGACTTTGCAGACCTGGCCACTACTTACCACCAGCATTGTGTTTACTGGCCTGCTGGTACCGAGTCCTTGCGCTATCCATGTCCAATGTCAAACGTGCCAGATTTCTCTTATGCTTTAGGATGTTCGGCACATCTGTTTCAAGGATGCAGTGAAGTGGCACTGCTACGTATTGCTCCACCTTAGCCTCGTGCTCTACGGTCTCCTGAGCTAACGCTATTTGAGCTCTTCCGCATTCCGAGAGAGCAAAACTCATAAGACCCTCCTCCGCGGCGTTCTCCAACATCGTTTGACCGAGCACGTACTCCGGACATTTTTTCTGAGGATAGGAGAAGTGTTCCAGAATTTCGAAATTTCTAGAGATCTGTGTGCCTCTGATTATATTCGTAAATGTATAGATCGCTTCGTGATAAGGAGATTAGTTTCCATCTAATAAACGAATGGCTATATCGCAATTGTCGATTCTTCGATCTGATAAGACGTGAAATCGAAGCAGACGGGTAGGTGCGCAAATAATATGTGCACCAGAAGACCATCTACAGCATAAGCAATTGTGTTCTCACCAGGCGTTTCTCTTTGTACGCTGGATCCTGCGCAACAGTCTGATTAGGTGGACTACCCAGTCGTTTGCTGAGACCTGTCAGCGCAGCTCTTATTTGCTCCACGTGTTTGTCTGCTGCTTGCAAATCATCGGTCAGGACTTCTGTTTTTCCAGCTCTGAAACAAAAAGGCAAAAATGTTGACATTCTAATGTATAACAGCCTTCAAATTGGAAATCTATTTTCCCAATTCACTGGCTCGATCTTAGCATTCTCGATAAGCTGGCCATCTGGCAATGCTTAAAATATTGCGAATAACTAAAATTCTTATATCGTCATGATCATATAGAGTGGATAGAAAACATGAACGAGTATGTAATAAATAAAAATTGTTACTACATCCTGCCTAATGACAAATACATTATACTTAGTAGTGTATCCCCAGAACCAAGGAAATTGTCGAGAGGTGGTATTACACTTATTACAAAGCCAAGTGTCAGCTGTTATTACTGTAGAGCGCAACGCGTACAGTAAACGCGACAATGATTACCTGGAGAAGGTTTGATCGGCGAGTTGCTTTACTCGAAAAAACTGTTTCTTCATGGTCGCTTGAGGACGGTTGACACTTGGGTGAAATTGCAGTAACACCGCCCACCGCCTTCACGGCGCGATACTTTCCTTGAAGATTCCTCTGGGATCACTCTGGTATGCGCGTTCCTCCCGTGCCGGCCCGGGCACATACCTAGAGCACGTCCTCGAAATTAAGAGCACAGCAAAGCGAAGAGTCTTCCACTTAGACACACGAAATTCGTACGTTCGACGGAGCCGATCCGTCATAATGCTTAGCGCACCAAAATCTTCACAAGCGACACCTATGGTTACGCACGACACTCTTCGAGCGGCGGCAGATAATCGAATCTATGTAATTTGCACCATAAGTCGACTCAAGTTAGCATGCAATGTCAGTTGTATTCCGGTGAAACGTTTTGCTCATCCGTTACGAGCATCCCCAAATAAATCATGGAGCGCATTCTAATAGCGTTCTCGATTGGTCGAAATATATTGCAACGGGTGTAAGATGTAGATTTGTTAGGTGCAAGCCAGTGCGAGCACTGCATCGCACGGGTGTCATAAGGTCTACTCGGTAGGTAAGGCCAATCGCAGTTGGTGCAATTCAATGCATACAGAAAATTTTAATCGAACGTAAGAAACTTCATATGGTCCTAACAGTTCAGCCAATCGATCACGCACGGCATTCATTACAACATACACCAGATGCAATAAATCAAGTCAGTCGAAAATTTTAATAATTACTCAGAGAGTAGTGGAACGCCTATACCTGATTTTTAATAAGTTTATCGACAACGAGCAATCTAGATTTCTCCAATATCTCGAAGAGGAGAGTTTTACCTTTGCCTGAATAAAAACAGATTAATCATGCCTCTGTATTTCTGTGCCGCGTGGACTCTGATATGTAGATTATATATCTGTATATAGGATTTCAATGGGTAAAGTCCATTGTACGGCCAGGCTCGTGCAACATCGTATACAATAAGATATCGAGTTTATTTACCTCTTGAGTCAACGGTTTTACAAGTGTGATCAATGGGATCAAATGAAGGAAAATAGTTGTACTATAGGCATCATTAATTCAATTAATTTAATTGTCTTCGCGAAAAAAAAAAGGAAGAGTTCAGGGACCCTTTAATCGAAATCACTCGACAGTAGAGCAAACGACATTGGTGGTTGGGCGATCGCAGCGCCTCCCGTTACACGATGATAACCCACTCAACGTCGGAACCGGGAACTACAACGAATGTCGCATGCGACAGTGTCGAGTGATTTCAAGAATGGGGTCGCAGAAACTATAAAGTTAGCCTGCAGTGACTTGCTATTTACCAGAATAAATCTGCTAACAAAATAATCTTGTTCTCAATTTACTGTGTACCGGCCTTCAATGCTGAACAGTGGTGCATCAATTACGGTGCATATGTCCGACGACTGTGAGTCTGACTAACAGTCAATTCTGGTCAGTTCATGTCAGTCGATTTCTCTCGAATCGACCGTATCGATGTTGATTAGAGAGAACGACACGAAGCGGCGCTAACTTCAAGTGTAGAACCAAAGTATTTTTGTCGTATGGTGGGCAATTCCAGGCGACCCGCTCCAGCCTGCGCTGGACTGCTGTCAGTATTCTGACGTCTCGACACATTTTCACTTTTACTTATGCCACGAGCGCAGTCCGTACCAAAAATCCGACCACCTGCAATCAGTAGAACCGTGAATACTTCCACGCTATATCCTCAGGTCAATTCTCACGCTGCCTTCCGTACTGTAACCCTGAAACGTTTCGATCGCAATAATGATTTTCGAAAAGAGATTCGTCAACGTGATGGTCCTCAGCTGGGGCTTTATGTTGGTGTTTACAGCCTTTCAAACTATGGGTAATATCGAGGTGAGTACAGCAAGCAGCTTCAATATTTACCCCTTGCTTTACGTCCAAACTTTTATGGATTCGTTTCTTTCTCCCTGTCGAAAGAGAATGTAGGAGGATACCGATGATAACGATTGATGTACAGCGAATGCCTGCTCATGGCGCGTTCGACAGCGTCTTCGTAAAGGATCCATACTTGTTTATTAACAAAAGGACTTGTCATTCGAATGCGCGCCTCCTTCCAGTGCAGCTCCGCTCCCTTTTCCGCATCTCGGGATGCTGAAAAACCTTCTAAACTTCAGCGGCTCCATTCTGCGAACAAAGTACACTTTCCTTCCGTATCGCAGTTACACGGAGTGTGAGAGAATTCAAAAAGACCTCGATGTCTAATACACTATAACTCCGTTGTACAGTTTCAGATAAGTCGCAAGAAACAATCGAATGTTCTGCTGCCTTTTTAGGGGTGTTTTGCGTGGCACAGCTCGGAAATACAGAGAATCCGATAAACGACTGGATCTTATAGAATTCTGAATCATCTCCTAAAGGTTTTGCGGAGATGATATCGTTACACATATGTTGAGGCAGGATGCGAGGCATTTCCTAGCGCTTAAAAAGGTCGATCGTGCGACTCTGTAATTCGTAAATGAACACTTTAATGGTATAATGGGAAATTGCCATACGATACTGTGCCTGTTTATGTCCGTTTCCTTTTCAGAATGAACTGGTCGTCTACCCTGTGCATCGCACTCGCGTATGAATGAACTTGCACTTCGGACCCTCTGGTCGATAAAATTAACGTGATTCGATTTTTCCGTGAATTCAAGAGTTCGAGGCTATTCCTGTATTATTCAACCTGGAGATTGTACCTCGCGGTGAAATGGAAAGTGCGTTAGAATCCGGTTGACGCGTCTCTTCTTGCCAAATAAGTTTCGTATCATAGCAGCAGGCTAATTCGAAAGGTTCTACCCAGATCCTGCGCGGATCCGATAATTCTTGAGCGAGCAACCGGTTTCGCGGCGAGAGGCTACAGTGACATTCATACTGCATAAGAGAATTAATGACATTTCAGCTATTTTCGTATGGGCGCGCGCGCGCCATTTTGTCTTCCTCCTTTGCGTCCTTACGTGACCTATAACCCCTAACGGGAAGACGCCTTTTCCCGTGCAGCGACCCCAGTACTATGAGCGCATGTATCGAATGGCCTATGCGTACTGCCATTCAAGTAAATATCATCGACCTGGATATAGATTAGGAGCTACAATAGCCACGATTACGCGCGTACCAGACTGGCACCAATAGTTCATTTCTTTTAGCTGACACTTGTCAATATTTAATGTTCTTCAAGGCCGAAAGTCCCCGCCGGGCAATCTCTTCGAGTGCATCCAAGTGCTCCATATATATATATATATTTGACGAGCACTGCTATCGCAAGACCCAGCCAAGTCCTGCTTCGCTACGTCTGTCTAATGGCTGTCCGATACTTCCTCCCTATAGCAATGTGAGACAGGCATATCGGCCTCAGCATACCTATGTAGATACAGTTAAGAGCATACGTGGAGATAGGCTACCGACTTTCGAATGTCGCTATTAATCCTATTCTATTCTGCGGCTTATTGTTAGACGTGCGTCCTATATCCACTGTTGCCTGTATTCGACGAGTCGACGTATCGTCTTGATCTAGGCCATCGTAAAACACTTATCGCGTTATCGCGAGGGAAACGTTTTTCATAGGTTTGGAAAACAAGAGTGCCCGCGACAAGGCGATCCTCGGATAGAAAGTGGAGAACCGACGAAGGAGAAATCTAACGGCGATATGTGCTCTGATATGATAGCGTGGAGCGTCCGCACTCATTCTTAGTATCTCTTCTATGCACCGTCAAAAATTTTATGAAACCTGCAACATGTACAACACTAAACGTACCATCGACCGGCCATTTGACCGTTTTAAAGGCAAAAATACGTTTAGAAGAAATTTTCGGTATGTTTAGTGCAACAAAGTTATATTAAAATGTACAAACTAGGCATATCAAATTATACTTGATGTAGGCTTACATTGGATACTTAATAATTTAGTCTTTAATTTAATTGAATAATATATTGAAATTAACGTAGGTGATATTAAAAATGAGCAAACGTGTATATTAAAATAATGCCCTTTTTAAGGGTAAATGTGATACATTTTTCATATAATTCAATTGAAAGTTACGCAAGAAACTATTGAAAATCGAATTTAATTTATTAGAATAAATTAATTCTTAAATTATTCTGGTCAACTTATTTTTCATTAAAACATCAACTGTTGTGTGAATTTAATACATATACTGCAGCCAATTAATTTTCATATGCTGTTTTCGAATATTCACCCACCTTAGCGTACGTTTATTTCATTAATTTTATTAATTTTTAAAGAGAAATTCTTATCAGTGTAGCATTAATTTATCTTACGTTATGCCTTTGTTTCATGCTCGCGCCCGCAGAAAACGGTTCTGGAAAGTATATCCCAGGACGATCCGTCTTTCTCCGGGGATGGATATACCAGCCTGGCCATCATCTACGCAGTCTTCGCCAGCTGCAATTGGTTAGCGCCGTCTTACATCTCAATGACTGGTCCAAGAACAGCAATCTTGACCGGTTGCTGCTGCTACGTCTTCTTCATAGGATCCTTCCTCCGGCCGCATACAGTTCTGCTCTACGTGGCTTCGGCTGTCCTTGGCATTGGTGCAGCTCTGATATGGACTGGACATGGACAGTACCTCACGGAAAACAGCGACACCGAGACGATGTCCAGGAACGCTGGGATCTTTTGGGCCATCTTCCAATCCTCCCTGTTCATCGGGAATCTTTTCGTTTACTTCATGTTCACCGGGCCGACTATAGAGGCATCCACCAGGAACCTTGTCTTCTGGGTTTTAACGGTACTATCGACAATAGGAACTGCTCTTCTAGCTACCCTCAGAAAGGCTCCACGTAAATTGGCCCTCGGCGAAGCCGAAGGAGTTTCCAGTGCGGATAAGGAACTTCAGATACCTGAGCCAACGCGCGAGAAGCCCTTGAGCGCTGCCTGGCACGCTCTGCGAGATGCCTTTAAGCTCTTCTTCACGAGGCGAATGCTCCTCTTTGCTCTTACGTTTCTCTACACAGGCGTAGTCCTGACTTTTGCCTCGGGAGTCTATTCCCCGAGTATTGGGTTCACAAAAGCCATTGGGAATAATTCGAAAAGCCTAGTGGGTCTCTCAGGCATCTGCATTGGCATCGGTGAGGTAGTTGGCGGTGCTCTTTTCGGAATTTTGGCCTCGAAAACTGGCAAATGCGGCCGCTATCCGATCGTTCTAATTGGTTTCCTCGTGCACACTTTCGCCTTTGTTACTATTTATCTTAATTTACCGAACGACGCCCCATTCCAGGATACCGATAACGTTGGCTACATCAATCCGCCCTCTGCCCCCCTGGCGATGGTCGGCTCCACAGCCTTAGGGTTTGGCGATGCCTGTTTCAATACTCAGGTTTACTCTCTCCTTGGTATACTCTACTCTACAGATAGCGCCCCGGCTTTCGCTCTCTTCAAATTTTGTCAATCGGTTGCTGCTGCGCTCAGTTTCTTTTACAGCAGCCACCTCGGCTTGCACACCCAATTGTACATCCTTATGGTAGCCATGATAATGGGCACAGTGGCCTTCTGCCTGGTGGAACATCGACATAGGAAATCGTCAAACACGGATTCTCCGGAGGTCGACCCCGCGCTCGTGGACGTCAATAGCGGTGAACAGTAATTTTTAGGAGAATTTGGCTGGTGGGAGCCCACGTGTTCATTCCCCAATGAACATTATATTGAGCCAGATTTTCTCTATTGGCCAATTTCTATTGACATTTTATAATACCCTTCTCCTTATACCCTAAAAAAAACTTCAGTGAATATAAGAAACGAATCTAGAGCTGCGCGCTGTCATCTATTCCACATTCCACATTCCATGTTCCACATTCCAAACCCTCTGCACCCTTCATGGAGACGATGGAGACTGTAATTGCTCATGGAATATGCCTAAAGAAGCCACTTCGGTAACGCGGCGTTTAGGCTCTCAAGTCTATATCTTTAAAGCGTCACCATATTGTCCATTGGACCATTGCTCTTCCATTGTAAAGATAACTTTACTACACGATAGGACTGCTTATCGATGAGTCATATTTTTATACATATACATATATAAATGGCCACTGACAGTGTATTGACAGTGTTAACCCAAGTAGCAGTTTTTTCGATGTTACGAAAAAGTCATCCGAATCTGTTACATCTGTCCGTCGAAAAGGCATCATAAAGATATTAGACGTCCGAAAGTTGATTTTCCGACATGTCTAGTGGTGGACATATTGTATAACTCATTTGGATGACTTTTTGATAATATCGAAAAAATTTCCACCTGGAAATTCTCTAACGTTCATGGCGCCGGAGAGATAAGCTAACTGAACGGTGGTTTGTACAGATTTTAACTATTGGCTGGGATTATTCGCCGAGAGCAAACAATATTGATGTTAATGCTGAATAAATTTATACATGGTTTTTACTGTTATGTTACGTGACTGTCGTTCTTTCGTCGAATCCCGCATGCACTTTTGATTGTTTTATAGGGATTACCATTGTTATAAATTCCAATCAGGTATACCGGCAAATCAGTATTCACATTTACACTACTGAGTCCTTGATTTTTCATTTTCAGACGCCGATCATCCCGACCAATTCCAGTCCATGACGATAGCCTTGAAATACCTTGATATGATTTCTATTATCTTTGACTTTTATCCCTATAAGGTACATTCTATAGTGTCTTTTCTTGGGACTTCTATCACGTATTGCGTAAGATGATGCATCGTGTTACTTTCTTCGAGAAATTAATCGAGATCGATAGGATTGAATAGGATCGAATAGACTTATCGCCAGCTATTACCTATGAAATTAATAGTCTCTTCCCTCGTTCCTCCGTTCACCAGAGATTGCCAGTGTATCGATTGTAATTCGCGCCTTTTGAAACACATGCGCTGCTAGCGGTATTAATCGAGATTACCAACCAACTCCTCACAATGGGGCCACCTCGGAGACGCTCTTGATTACATTTTCTTTGGTTATACAATACAGGTGCAATATTGGTGCTTCCTTTTTATCGAAATTTCATTACTATTAGTTTTATGGGCATAGAGAGATGCCTCTGAGAAAAACAGTCTGCCGATGGAATAAATTATCGTGGAACGACATCTGGCGGAATATATTGATATCTCCAAGTGTCAAAAATAACGTCAAATAGTGCGAATCGTATATTTCACCTCTTCCAGTCACCTTACATATTTCGATCGTGAAACTGTAGCACAATGTATTTTCCATCCGTGCCCCGAAATTTATGCTCCTTTATTATATTAAAAATGTGGTAAACGCGTAATAAGCTAGTAAGTATTTTTGAGGCGGATGACGGACGTGAGATACAGACATACTTTTTTTTCGTTGCATTTTCAAGGTTAAATATATGTTCAGGAGGCTCGAACGGAGTATAAATGACAGACAATGAGGACATATGAGGAAATAAATTCATCCAAAGTAAGTCGTGGGAAGTTGATAGTTTCTATAAAAGGTGAAAAATAAGTTTCCTCGCTTGTGACGTCATAATTCAACATGGCCGGTCTGGGTCCGGAGGAGCCTTAACACGTTACATTGCGGTAACGATATGTGTTTGCTGGATAATGTGACATCGGTTCTTACCTGCCTCTTCGGATCGGCCGGTTTCTTTTTGAGGGGGCGAGTTCATTCATACTACGTGAGAAAACTCGCCAATTCATGGCTCGAACGAACTATGGAAGCAAACTACGACGAGGACCTCTCCGAGAATGCTTTTATGCAGGAGTTACAACAGCAACACGCCTTGATTTTTCAAAGAGCCATTAACGAGGGATGGATCGTTTGCGTGCCTCGTCGTGGTAGTATCCCCCCTAATAGTGCCCTGGTGGAGGATGATATTTTGGGTCATGTGCTGATACCTGGTAAAGAACAACCTGTATCATACTTTCATTCGCTTTCTGGGAGAGAAGTCAGATTGGCTAATAGAGTACTGACAATGGAGTACGATGTTGGCAGGAACTGTTCAACCCATTTACTCTTTGAGGAAACATTTTATACAGAGGATCTACGTAAGTATCGGGTATGGTGAGTGATCGGAAGTAACTACCATTGATATCCTTCAAAGAGATATCCTCTTATTTAGGTATAATATTTATTTGAATTCCCAGGTGTATCGAACATCCCTTGCAACAAAATTTTGTCGATTCCAAAGAATCAGTCTCGTTGGTAACAAATCTGAGGGATTGTGTAGATTTGCTGTGGACTCAAGTGACAGACAAGAATATTTTGAAGGAATTGGATTCTGGAATCGATAATTTTCAAAAGCTCTACGCACATTTGGAATGTGAGACCCTGGATAGTCAAAGGGATCTAGTGGGGGCTTTATATACTAAGAGCCTTCGAACAGTGTTTAAAGACACGAGGATTAGAGAACAAACAACAAGCAGCCATCATTTTCTTCAGACCTTAAAGATTGCAGTTGAGACATATATTCTACATGGTTTGCATAAAATTCTACCACGATCGGTATCAGCGTGTACAGCATCTGAAGATGCTGCTCTCAATAAGACAATAAAAAATCTGTGTGAATTGCAACCAAGTGATCTTGGAATTCGTGAGGATCTTTATGATGGTGTTCTTGCTGGAAAGTTAGAACTCTCTCGTTTGGACGGGCACTTTACTGTCCTGGGAAAATTGGGTTGTCTAAAGAGAGCTGTACGTTTTGCTTCTCGGGGCAAATCATCCGTTTCGTCTGACGACCTTTTACCGGTCCTCGTGTTCCTGGTGATCAGAGCCGGCCTACCAAATTGGATCAGCCAACTTGCATTTATGAAGCAGTTCCGCTTCTCGGCAAACTCTAGCTATGAAACCGACGAGGCTGGATTCCTCGTGACATCTCTGGAAGCCGCCGTAGAGCACGTGAAATCGGGCGTTCTCGTAGGATCAGTTGATCTTGAATCGGATGCTACGAGTCTCGACCAAAGCTCAATGCCCACATTTCTAGAAAACGACAAGGGGAGCGGCACATCTTTGAGTTACTTATTCAAATGTGCACGTAATGGCGATTCCGTTCAAGTCGACAGAATATTATCAAAAAAAAAGTCCAATGCGGAAAACGATAAAAATCTTTGTCATCCCTTGTGCCTTTGCGAGACTTGCGACTTACCAACTGTCAATTCGAGGGATGATCGCGGTTTAACTGTTCTTCACGTGGCGTCCCTTTACAATCGTATTAACGTCCTCGAGACGCTTCTTTCGCACGAGGCCAACGTTAATGAAGCGGACGCGGATGGTCTGACACCGTTGCATTGCGCAGCTGCACGCGGCCATCAAAATACGTTGCTGCTGCTGCTGCACGCAAATGCCGATCCACTGATCGTTGACATGCGGGGAAATACAGCACTTCACCTGGCCGCAGATAACGGACACAAAGGCTGCGTGAAGGCCTTGCTGTACTTTGCGGAACAGGCACGAATCTTCCTGGACCCGAGTCCTATTAACTATAACGGCGATACGCCGCTCCATCACGCGTCGAAATGGGGTTACAGTGACATCGTGGAGATCCTTCTGGAGCATAACGCAGACCCTAGGGCAAGCAATAGAAGAGGACAAACTCCACTAGCAGTGGCACACAGTGCAGTCATATCTCGACTTCTCGAAGCCGGGGTATCATCTTATCCACACTCTGAGATACGATGCAAGCCCATACCGGAGATGTCGTTCCTGCCATCTTCGGGACCAAGAAGTCTTGCGTCCTCCGACACTATTTCTGAAGCGAGTACTTCCACCAGCAAACTACGTAAGATTGACAGACTTCTAACGGCCGTCAGGGAGAATGACGTTCGCCTGGCGTGCTACTATCTTGGCCTAGAGTGTTCATACAAGAAACCTTCGGAACGGGTTAAGAATCTCTGCCATCCTCTGTGCAATTGCGAATTGTGCGCATCCAGCGACGATAATTATGAGGAGAATCAGCAATGTTCCCCAGTAGGAGTCAATTCGTGTGACGGAGATGGCATGACTGCGCTCCATGTAGCAAGTGCATCAAGTTCCATTGAGATCGTGCAGTTGCTTCTGGATGCCGGCGCCGATCTAGGGAGTAGAACGCGATCGGAAGGAAGTACGGCTTTGCATTTGGCTTGCGTTAACGACAGATTACGTGTAGTTAAGCTACTGTTAAAAAGCGGCAGCTGCGATGTAAATGTACGAAACAGTTCCGGAGACACGCCATTACATTTGGCTGTGAAAATGGACAATCATCGACTGGTCGAGACACTTGTTAGGCATGGCGCTGACCCAAGAATTCGAAATGCCAGAGGGGTGACGCCTCTAGAGGAAGCTGAGCACCGAATGTCAGTGGATATCGTGAAAATACTCAAGGAAAGGTAAAGTACTGGTTGGACTTTTCTTCAGAGAGGAGTTACGACCATTTTAAAAGTTGCTTACAAAGACTTCATATCTACAAAATGCAATTTGGAAACCCGATAGACTGAATTATTGAGTAGTTTCGTATTTACAAAGTACGCTTTAAGCATACGCAATATGCGCTACGGAATTGTAATAAGAAAACAATTATTTCGTGACCAAACTTGAAATGTTTTTCCATTTTTTTTTTTTTTTTTTTTTTTAATATTATTGATTAACCGAAAACTATAATTACGGTACATTAATTATGTAAAATATTAAAATATATTATACACTACTTATTATTTACACCATTAACGCGATCTGTAGTATGGAATTATATCTTTGTGATATCTTCCCTTCGTTTCTGTAATTCACTGACCGCTGACACGGTCCACAAAATAGACTATACTCAGTAAACCCTTGTGATAAAAAAATACACTGTGTATAGCTGATTGTGCTACCATAATCGCCAATTGAAACGTCTATTATCGTGACTTCACATTTGATTAAAACTCTCGTCTCTGACAACAATGTGCTCCGACGACTCTATGTGCTCAGCGACTTTGGGAAAACCGTTAGTCGTTACTCTACTAGATTTTAACATTAACGCCCCATCAAGGGGCCACCTCCCGTTCAACTAGTTGGCGGTAGAGTCCAAACATAGGGTTCCTCGGCTTTATGTCTCTCTTGTCTCTTTCGCTGTCCACGAAATCGCGTCCTGTTCGGACTCCAATCGACGGCATCGCGAATTCTCCAGGACGGTACAGGTTGCGAGTCTGTTCTTTGAATGAGGTCACTCACGATCTCCTCGGCTTCGTGGTCGTACTCAGGTACGAATTCATACTCGGAATGATAATAGTGCTTTAGGGTAGGTTCGTTACGGAATCCTTGCATGGCACACCAGACGTGACAGAGTAAACGTGGAAACCGAGACAACCAATACTCCGTAAACCTTTCAGGAATCTCGCCTAGGCTCTCTTGAGCTGCTGGAGTCAATTCCCTATAGTGATGTTTCTAAAAGATAGGAGGAATCAGGTACCAGTTACGGATTCAGACTACCGGACGGTCTCTTTCATCGAAGTTACCTTATTTCGGAGTGCCCTTAGGAGATCGCGAACACTCTCGCCGCGATAACTTCTATAACGACGGAGATCCGTAGCCACCTCGTGATCTATGTGCGATCTCCAGTCGTTCTGTACGACCCTTCTACTTCTTGTCTCCAAAGACAGTAACGCAGGACTGCTCGGATCGTCCTTCTCGACCCTATCGCTGATGTCCTGTCGGATCAAAAATGCGTTACCATTGAACTCACCGGCGAGATTGTCTGCGACGTACCTGAAAAAATCCCAGAACCTGTGCGGCGTTCCAAAATATTGGATACTTATGAACAGCAGTTGCTGGTGGACGATCTCCCGGATTTTCGGCGATCATCGCCTTGATAAGAACCAAAGCCAATTCCCGATCACTCTCAGAGATCCCTTGGAGTTCCGACAAATAACTTTCGCCACCTGAAGAAACATAGCGTTTTAGAGGCTCCTTTAGTTTCTAATAATAATCGGCGAGCCTTCGCATGAAACGCACAGAGGATGTTTGCCTGTCTCCTAAGAGTATCGCCGAATGGATGTTTTCCACCGGACAGCACGTAATAAAAGACACAGCCGAGTGAGAAAATATCAACGGCGCAAGTCGTTCTCTCGCCGTTCAACATTTCAGGTGCGATCCAGCCGTCCGTTCCAGTTACACCCGATCGCCTTGAGAAGGACATTCGACCCAGTTGCAATTTCTTGCAGAGGCCAAAGTCTGATATCATCGCCCGTACCTCGCCACGAGGTCCTGGCATCGATAAGAGAACGTTGTGTGGTTTAATGTCTCTGTGAACTGACGAAGACGCGGTATGAGTTAAAATTTCGTGCAACCCGAATAAACATGACATCGCAGGAGTCTGCGGCGATAGCTCACCGATATCTAGAAAGTGTAGATGAGCAAGACCGGAGGTAGCCTGTTGCAGAATATTTTTCGGCGAAATCTTATTCTTATCGTATCTACCAGCTACGTAATCTTGGAGCGTCGCTTCGGCCAATTCCAATGCAATGTACCGGAACATTCTGTCCTGTTCCGTGCAGAAGTAACGCACGACATTTGGATGCGCGTCCGATTCTCGGAGCAGAGCCACTTCACGATCTGCAAAAGTGAAGCAGTCTGGCAAGAGACGCTTCACGGCCACGGATCTTCCGTCGAATTCGCCCCTACGTAAACGGAGTCAGGTCATTCTTCGAATAGCAGCATTGTCTCTTCGATACGTTCCAATGCGCCAGAGAGACTCATTTAATAATACTTTATTACGTACTTGTAGACAAAGGTACCTTCGCAACCTTTTCCAAGAACTTCTCCAGTGCTAAATGTCACTTTTCCGACTCTGACCATACCCTCGCCGACATCCTCGACGATGGCCACGTTCCCGATTTTACCGTTGCTACTCGTCCGGCTGCTTTCGCGCGAACCCTGATCGAATTGCTAGATTAAGACATAGTGAAATCGAGTTCGCGAATGAATATTTAATATAACACATTAATGAACGTGTGACCAAAGAAAGGGAGAAGGAGAAATAAGGGGGGAGGGAGAAAGATATCTTTGTCTCGCAACCTCACCTGTGAGAGTTGTTGAAATTCCTTGAATTGCGCATTTAGATACCAGAACATTGCTACCACACAGCCTACCAATATAATCAGGGCGAGCTTCAGTCCTTTGTTCTCTTGCTGATTGAGCCACCTTTTGCAGCCGCTGTAAGTCGCAGCCACTACTCGTCGCCATCCTTTGTGCTCGTCACTTGAATTCGAGTCCTTGTCTGTCTGGACGGCCACTGACATTTTTTTCGTCGTGTTCAACGATGGCGGTTCGGTCAAAATTATTGGATCGGAACGACCTGTTATTTGCAGTGGTTGATTCTGTGGCTGATACTCGGCCGGCACTTTGTAGTGACCTATTGCAAAAAGATATCGCATCATTTTTAACTGAGAGAGCGAGTATGAATAGAGTATCAATAAAATGGCCTAATCGAATGTGGAGTATATGTATATCGTTGACTACAATTATCGGATAATGGAAGATAAAATTCGATATTATTTCCGACTCGCGGAGAAAATTCATTTCTATTTTTATGCTGTATGCTTCCCCTTTCTTGACGAAGTTAATATTGCCAAGCTAAGGCTGCCATTCAGCATGATCTGGGTGTGTACGCAATACACATACACGGGAACAATGAGGTCAAAAGCGAGGAAACAGTTTTAAGCATTTTTTTCTTTTGTTTTTAACTGCTTTGATGCATCGTTGGTTTAAAACCATCTCTCTTGCACGGAAAGAAAACCGGACCATCTGGATTTAAATACACAAAAATCTTGTTTTCAAGAATAATGTTTAATAAGAAACCGATCTATCAAATCTTCATCGTGGCTGCCGTTACGCCTGCTTCTCATTTTCCTACACTATTCTTCGAGTTGTAATACTTGATACATTTGAGCGCAAAGACCTGTCTTCTGTGCCATGTATGGAAGGCGACTAAACCAATAATGGATGAATTAATTGAAAACGCACGAAAAAAAAATGATTTGAATGATTTCCTCGCTTTGACGTCATCGCTCCATGTACCATGTACCATGTACCTGTGGACACACAGAATAGCTGAACAGTATTTTTGAAAGGAATTGACATTACCCAGGACGATGACGCCCTTTTCCGGAAAAATACTTTGATAATCCTCTTCGGATGTTTTAATCCGAGCCAGGGGAATATGATCTGCAGGAAGAGGAACGGAATTGTCGTTATCCTGAGAATTAGGTATTGCCAACGGGCCCTCCAGCAGAAGATGCCCAGATTTACTGGATATAGTAGCGGTTGAAGCGTCCACCAGTGATGGCAGAGCGTAGAGGCCGTGCCTGTGCTCCCCGACGTAGAGTGTTGGGCTAAACACAGTATAGCAGTAGTACCTTAGCTTGTTAAGAAATTCCCTTTTAACTAATTCAGGATCACTTACAACAATTGAATGTCGCTGGGTTTTGCCGCGAATCTCTTCAATAAATGGTCCAAAGTTCCTTCGGCCACGCTTGTGAACGGTACAGTAACGAGACCTTCCTTGCCAACCGTGTACGTCGCGATCACCGGACTACCTAAATCAAGTTCCCAAAGTACAGTGCCTAAACGGCGGTCAAGAGTCACAACTCTGCCCGTAGAGCTTGTGGTGAAGTGAACGAGTTCTGAAAAATAATGATAATCAGAGAAATAAGTATATTGCAAAACATGCTTGTGGTGTATAATCCTAGAAAAGTTTGTGGATTTCTTGGGATCGCACTGACCATAATTATCCGTTCTGTCTGCTTCCATTTTTGCAGCTGAATAATCGTAAAACGTAACATTCCACTTTCGATCTTTGTGTTTACTGTCGATCATGATGATGTTGTATTCGGTACGGCCAACGAATATCGCATCTTGGGTATCGAGTGGACATGTACGTTCTGCCGAATCGAAACCCATTAAACGTTCCCTCTCGCCGGTTCGCGGGTCGACGCTGAACCAAGTATCAATTTTCCGGCCGGTGTAAAGTATGCCGTCGCTACTTCGACAAGGACTACTAGCGACCAATTGCGGAATCGTGAAGGGAAGCTTCTTTAATGCTTCTGATTCCGTGCCAAAAAGGTAAAGTGAGCCGTCCTTCGGATCTGGTAGGAACATGGGCCTGTCAACATTTGATGATATAATTCTGATAACTCTTTAGATACGGTATATGGAATATGTTTTAAATTTTCTTTCAGAGACAACTAGCATACATTGACGAAAGAAACTTACATAGATGTTTCTGACAAATCCATAGGTACTTTAACAGCAGGTTCTGTAAATGAATTATATTGACAATGCAAAGAAAGGCAGAAAGAAAACTTATGTGAATGGCTTAATGTAATAAAAAGTATTACCATCATCCTGTCGCCATTGTATCTTTCCATAACGCTGGGAAACACCGACAAATGAGCCACTGAGAGTAGAAAATACAAGGAGAACATCCTCCTGGTCAGGTATTAATCCTGTACTCCGGTTCTGAGAAAGAGAAATTTAGTTTCTCACTGGGCAAGAGGCATTTATCAAGGAAACATACCTCTGGCGTTGTTTGTGCTGGTACACACTGGCATTTTATACTGATAAGAATATAGATTAGTGCCATACGGCATATTGCAAGGGGCGTAAGCCTAGGCATGTTGTTGATCGTCGTCTTCGTCGTGGGGTAATCCGGAAGGCTAGGTTATGTATGCCTCCCCTAAGTACGAAAACACTACACCATAGCACCATAAGTTCCTTTCTGGAGTAATACGTATGGAGCATAGATTACGCGATGCTACCTCAACGACCAAGAGAATCTGCGATAAACAC
Source organism: Calameuta pygmaea (assembly GCA_031762395.1). Taxonomy (NCBI): domain Eukaryota; kingdom Metazoa; phylum Arthropoda; class Insecta; order Hymenoptera; family Cephidae; genus Calameuta; species Calameuta pygmaea. Next base: position 128,508 of record JASANN010000278.1, on the reverse strand, counting down.
GAGTCTCCGTATCAAGTCCCTCAAGCGCAAGAGCCGTACGCTAAATAGGAATTGCGTCATGTCGAGTTTCTTCCTCCGTACTGTGATACACAACGCTTTTCACAGGTAAGGTTTCAATTGAGTTATCATCGAGTATCACGTTATACTTTTAAGCTTCTTTCTAGAATAATATTGAATGATTTGTTCGTCCTTTTTGAAACACTTTGCTCGTCCAAATTGACAGAACTCAACAGATCCCCTGACCACTGTGCGCTCTTGTAGCATATGTATGCATATACATATATTGTATATCCTGTCGGCGTGTGGCTTTGAAGTCAGAATGAATAGAGTGGAGGCGTAAACGTTGCACCACAGATTAACAGGGAGATGCACAACGCTACGATTTTAGGCGATACCAAAAGCATGGCGCTAAATCGTAGCGGCGAGTCTGGAGGTAGGATTTTGTGATCATCGCCTCCGTCGATAATGCGAATTCCGTCGTAGCCGAGCGAAACGTGAACACCAACCTGTAGCTTGGCGGGCAGAGGTTCTCCGCTACCTCTCCGCTGCTTCCAAAGCAAGCAACCCTTAGAACGAGACCAGGAACTACAGAACTTCTCTAGAACTATTGAAAAAGCCTATTGTTGAAACATTTT
>JASANN010000278.1:61547-127773 GCA_031762395.1 Calameuta pygmaea | reverse complement strand
TAACCCACTGAAGTTACGATTTCGGAATTCTTTGATTGGAGAAAGTTCACTGGTTCTCTCAGAGATGGCGCCACTTAGCTTGCCCAGGAGGTGCTGCCTCCTTATCGGCGAAAATTCGAACTAATGCGAATTCTTTAATAAGAATTGACCCACTGAAATTGCGAATTCGGAATTCTTTGATTGGAGAAATTTCACTACTTCTCTCGTAGCGTTGTGCAGCTCCCTGCTGATCTCTGTTGCACGGAAGAATGACTGAGGACGGCGGCGATAACAAGAATAGCGACAATGCCGACAATGCCGACAATACCGACAATAGCGACGTCACAAACGAGAGAAACCATTTCGTTCAGTCAATGCGGATCTTTTGACATCGATTAGCCAATATTGATCAATATCCTGAATAACTCTTGATCCATTTTCCAGGTTTCGATTATTTGTCGGCTGGAATATTTAAGAATTTGTTGTGTTCATTGGGATTCCAAAAGATCGATGGATCAGCGCTTGTGTAACACGGTGCGCGAAAGCGCGTGAATCCGTAATTTGTTGCGTATCGTGCAAGTAGTCTTTACTACGGCGTCGCAGTGATGACTGAACCGGAGTCGGACGGAGCCCGAATTTCCTGGATGAGAGAATTTTGATCTGCCGTTCGTGCATCTTTTACATGAGGCTAATTCATCTCCCTTCATCTTCTACGGTTCACATCAGGTCTAGCAATTATTCTTAAAAAATAAAGTCTATTTACTAATAACGAAGACTCACAGATAGACATTCTTGTGCAGCGAAGTTTACCTTTGTACTGCACGCCTAACCTTGGAACGCAGTGTCGTGGAGCATCGAGAAACGGTGGAGGAACACTTTGGAAAGAGAGGAATATCTGTTTACTCTTCTGAAACCGTGGAGAACTATGAGGCAAATGGAGAGGGTAACCGCGATCGTCGTTGACGTCGACACTTCATCAAACAGACTGACTGCATGGGCTCCCACAGTATTACTTCAGTAGATAGTTATCTCTTTGTATTCAAGAAGAATTTAAGAATATCGTGATTAAACTGGATGAAGACGTAACTTGCGAGTTACTTAGGAATAGGCTGCAGCAGGAATCATGTCTTCAAAGCACAGTCCCGCTAAAGTTACGTTGGGTATGACCAAGGGTAAGAACGTTGATATTTATTAGTACATGTACAGCATCCATAGAGTCCCATATCAATCGAGAGCTAAAGTGCAGCATACAATTCCTTCTTGAAATTACCATTGAATTGCTTAGTTTTTTTTAAAAATGTAGTCTCTCGAGGAGTCATATTCCGTAGTTTTAGCTCAATTGAGAGAATCATCTTTTTTTTTACAGGTAAACCAATTGCCATATCCGTCCCAGCCTTTCGTTACCATGCTAGTGATGATGAGTTGGAAGAGTTTTTTCCAAGTACAGACGAGGAGGAAGCATTTACTTCCAAGTCGAACAAGCTTTCTCCAAAGTCTAGTCCCAGCAAAAGTATTGGAACCAAAGTTGACTACGATGAAATTCCTGAAGGTGGACTGGAAAGGCGATCCACAAGTATGGATGGAAACTTATCTGAAGGTATACCACCGTCCGATCCATGGAAAGTACTTTCAGAAATTAAGGGAAAGATTACAAAAACCTTTGAAGATAAACTTTCTGAAATAAAAAGCGATAGAAAGAAGGGAAAACGTAGGAGCGGAGACAATTCAAGTATTAGTGATTCCGAAGGCCCGGGTGACGTCACGCCGACTGAAGATAATGCATTCGAGAAATTGGAGAAGGATTGTTCGCCGGTGGTGCGTCGTCGGGGTCGTGCTTCCTCTACTTCTGGCGCTTCCTCCAGATTCGCCGGATTTTCTCGTATCAAGACCGGTTTAAAGACAAAGAACTCCGAGGAGGTCAGCGTCGAAAGCGGAATTGAAGCCGCCGAACTTGCCGAAGAGGATCCATCCAAATCGAATAGTACGAGCGAACTGGATGAAAGGGATAGAACCATCCCGAAGGTCGATCGTGAAGAAGAAAGGGCAAGAATACCGAGAGTTGTTAACCCCATGAGATTACTAGCTCACAACGAAGAATCCTCAGTAACGATTGGCTCGATTTTTGAGCAACCATTTTCTTATCTCAAAACTCAAATTGTCTATCGTTTATTCGTTTTAATGATCGTCCTCTGGTGTTCTTATTACGTGATGCCATTTCCCGGGTACCTCAGGGGTCTCGTTGCAGGAATATGTGTGACAGTAACAATCCAGAATATTATTAATTGTATTGTGAAAATACTAGCTACACCGCAGGAGCCACCAGTTGACGTTACGTCCTCCGTTCCCGTCCTGGAGATACCTGCCGCAGAAGAGCACGCAGTGGTCGAACGATACGAAGGCTGGATGAACGAGCTTCCTTACAGTTATGATCCTGACAATTATCACGTTGCTCGCACAAAACCAGTATTCTTTCGATTAGAGAGCGACGTGCTGCGCGTTATGGAAACAAGGACCAGGATACCGAAGCGAGCCATTTGGGACGAGCCCAAGCATAAGGCCAAGTTCGTTCGAAGAAGAGCGTACTCTTTGACTGGCGCGAAAGTCGAGCTGCTTCCTGAGGGCCTCATCAGAAGACGGTAAGGGGATGCGTTTAGTGTAATATAAATCAGCAAGTTTTCTAGAGCATCAAACGAATACTTTGAAAAATTATTATTCCTCAGGAGATGGAGTAAAAAGTATCCTATTTGCATTACTCTCCAAGAGAATGTCGTTATTGAGACAATCGCCTTAAAAGGTTCATCCGATGACGAGGCACGACAGTTAGAGGCCGACAATGAGAAGCCCACCGTCGAGGAAGAAGACACTGACGAAGATCTGTCCCAGTCACGCGACATCAAGGACGTCTTCGAGGATTGCAATGAGGATATGAATGAGCAGTGCAGATTATTCGTATTTGCCAGAACTGATCGGCAAAAGGAAGTTTGGTAATATATGACATACTATACCATGTAGTCGGTCTACGAGATCACAAATGATACGTGGTTTTTCATAATATCAGGAAAAAAATTATTCAGCGCGAAATCATACGCGTGCATAGTTTTTTATAAAAATTATATGCGCAGGCCCGTGTCTCCCGTTAGAGGAGACTTTATTGTTTTCCTTTCGTCAAAAAGAAACACATCGAACTCGTAGATTAACTGCATACGCAGCTTTCTAGGTCATTTCTTCAAATGAGTTCATTTTGTCATGGCAGGTTCAGAAGACTGTTATCTGCTGCAAATTTAGCAAGTAGACGAGAATCTGTATCCTCGACGAAGGATCCGCCGATATCAAATCAGAATCAGAACTTAACGTCCTCTTCTGCGCAACTTGAGATAAATATTGAATTAAGCTACAGCACGTACATGGGTCGCTACATCGACGTACGTCTAGACGAATTAATAGATACGGTTGACGTAGGCAGCATTCATTCGAGGTGAAACGTTATTTTTATCTGTCCTCGACAGGCTCAAACTACGCCAACGACGGACACAGCGACATCTTTAGTAAATTCCGACGTGAACTGGATGAACGCGCTGCTTGGCCGCATACTTTTCGACATGCACAAGTGTCCAGATACGATTAATCTCATTCAGGATAAAATACAGCGGAAGCTCTCGAACATCAAGTTGCCATACTTCATGGAGAGCTTGCTCGTTTCGGAGTTGGTTATAGGTCAGGGTGCGCCGTTCATTCACAGAGCCTCAAAACCGACGATCGACGAGGAGGGTCTTTGGCTGGACTTGGACATCTCCTACGAGGGCTGCCTCACGATGACGATCGAGACTAAATTGAATCTGTTAAAGTTAACAAGAGCCGGTTCGGTATCTGGCAATTCGACGGACATACTGGCAGTAGAGAAGCCAAAGCCGGCCAGGTCGCCGATGTTCGATAGCGATGTGGAGGACAGTCCGGAGACCTCGACCGAAGACGATGATAGCACCCACTTGACAGCTGCGAACCCATCAAAAGAATCCACGTAAGTAGTAGAATCTCAGTTTCGCTAAAGCATCGAGTCTTGAAATCTGTTGCGTCATCAATTTTTCCAGCCCATCCCAGTCGTCAAGTCGTAAATTTCTCAGTATGGTAGACAAGATTGCAGCCAACAAGTACTTTCAGCACGTGAGTGTCCTCGTTATGTTGCTTATTATTAGGAAACGACATGCTAACGGAAATGCGTAAAAGACGTTTGACCGATACGACGGGCGCCCCGTCCTCGGTTATGATATCAAACTTTGTGCTCGAATGTGTGCTTATCTTTCTCGTTTGTTAAAAGGCCGCCGAGATATCCTACGTACGGAGGGCGATGGCGGGTGTCTCTAATACGGAAATCCGGCTGATGGTTACTGTCTCAAGTATCGAGGGTTGTCTGGCATTGAACATACCGCCGTCACCCTCGGACAGACTCTGGTACGGATTTCGCAGCGTCCCCAAGATCAGTCTGACCGCAAAACCAGCTGTCGGCGAGAGGGCAGTGAATATCGGATACGTCACACATTGGATAGAAAAGAAACTGTTGAGGGAGTTTCAAAAAATCGTCGTGCTGCCTAACATGGACGATCTGGTAATTCCTCTCTGTCCAAACTATCCCTACGACTCATAATGAATCGACCTCCAAGTCTCTTGGTCGAGCCTCGATACGGGATACACCAATGCCAATAACGAATATACAACCGATGCATTTCAGAGAGATATTTTCTATTGTGATAGATTGTCAGATAAACGAATTCTAGTCTGGTGAATGACAGCGTCTTGGTAGACATTTATAGCGAGAGTCATGATCTACGAAGAAGACAGGACCAATTTACGGATACTGCCGAGAGATGTCGTGACTCGGCCGTCATTTAGAACGAAGCAACAATGTGTCACCCTACGCGCCCAACAAGAAAATTGTCACGAGGAGACCATCGTAGCTTTGATCTTTATGCCGGCTGTTGCTTTAGTCGTTCAAGCCAAAGAGAAAGAACAAACGAAATGAACTATCTTAATCGTATTAAGCGTGCATGAGTCTCCGTAATCAATTGCATTGGCTCTTGTGAATTTTAAATATTATTTTTTAACAAACTTTCCCATTCCAATTAGGTTGTGACTTGTTATTGGAACTTTCGATACGATGCAGTGTTGTTGTCCTAGTTTATCTACGCATGATCTTCAAATGAGTAAATGTTGTCACTTGCGCGGCAAATGATAAACCAACAAGATGGCGTATCAAACGATTATACGCTCTACGACCCATAAAAGATAATACTATAAATAAAGAACAAAGTATCGCGTAGATTCGGTGGCAGGAAAATTGGGGGGCAGCGTCCTTGCATGAATCTAAGGCACAAGAAAAAGGGAAGCAACAAAGAAAAGTCATATAAAATAGAAAGAGAGTAGTTGTTTTTTACGGGTACGCGTTTCTTGGCTTCTCTTTACGTGTTTTCCATGTGTTTTTGTAACAAAAGAAATGGAAGCTGAAATAAAATATATATTTGTTGAGAGAATTTGACAAGTTTCATTGGCCCTTTCTGTAAACTTAACAATTTCTTAGGATACTTACTTAGACAGGCACAATAAGGTGAATTACTTTCATAGGAGAATGTAGATCTAAAAGATTTTCTAAACGCCCGTGCACGTGTCTTTGCGAGAGTAATGGAAGGCGAGCTCCTTCGTACGAGGGTGACGCAAAAAATCCTTTCAAAGCCTAGAAGACTACGGGCGGGAAGCTGCTAGGGAGAAGACCAGTAAGAATTCTTGAAATCAGTCGGTGGGTCCGTGTCCCCCGCACAAGTATCGCAAAGAAAAAGAGAAGACAACGGTTTTCAGGGAAGTCAGGAGAGTAGAATTAAAGAAGAGGATAAAGGATGGACCCAGAGAAAAGAAAACATTCTCGGGAATGTTCACTTGCTTCATTAGTTTATTTAATCGTCTACTCGCCTACCAACGATTCCTTTCATTATAAACCTCTCTTATAATACAATAATATCACAGTTCGGAGATCGGTATCCTTACAGCAATAGTACAACGTTATGTACAAGCAGAAACAAATATTCATATGTACATTCTCTTCTTTTTACACAGGACACCCAAGGCTGATGCACACCCCCCCCCCCCCCCCCCCAGCAAACGTATCGCTCGTGCCGAATATCTCAGAGAATTGGCCAGATACAGTATAGAGTTATCCCGAAGGTCACTTCAGTTGCCCCTGCGCCTTTCCTTTGCTACCTTCCATTGTCGATCGATGGGCCTAACTCTTGAGGACGCAGGGCGCCGTCTCAAGTTCCCTCACCGCTTCGGCCCAGGCTTCCAACCTTGGTGCGCAGGCAAGTGTCAGATCGCCCAGTCTCTTTCTCGCCATTATCACAAATTCACCCTGACCGTGACGAGCGTCGCAGGTGCTCGGTACTCGCACGCGAACCACCTTCAGTCTGCTGTAGTCGGCAGAATCTACTTCGTTGTCCTGAAAGAGAAAAGGGCAAAAATACGTGTTTATTGGCATATGGCGATACGGCGATACGGCGGCTGTACATTAAAAAAAAGAACAAAAAAGAGAGACTATGCAGTTGCGTAGATGATTTTAGTGAACGACTGATTAAAATCACCTCTGTCTCCTCGACCCGTCTGAGCGTCTTGGTGACCCTAAGCACCAGCTCGGCTGCCTCCAAATCCGGCATTCTTTCGACGGCACTGACAGTTCCTCTGGCGACTAAGTCGCTCTGACAGTAAGCCTTGGCCAGCTCCTCCTTCGTGCAGGGTCTACACTCGGCCTCCTCCTCCTCGGCTGGATGAGCGAACTCTAGGTCATACTGGAGTTTAACGTGGCCGCGAGTCGAGGATGGTTCATCAGCTTCCACATAGAGAGCAGCAATCTGTCGCCTGGAGTAGAAGCAGCGATGTAGAGCCTCGTGTTTCCCATCGTCAGGTGCGTATACGGGCCGTAAGGTGCCCTTGGCCTCCAAGTAAACTCTGGCTGGTCCCGAGATCTTAACGCAGCCACGGAAACCAGCGACTGCGCTTCCGGCACCGGAAAGCACCACCCTAAGGGCTCCCCTGGGATAGCGCCAAGATACCGTTCCTCTGGAGCAGCGCAGATAGACTGGACGCACCCCGCGGCCACTGCCCCCGCTGTAACATCACACCATTTCACAAGTGTTAGTAGTCTCTAGTCTTGAGCCCCGCCGTCTGTGCTCATCCCCGTGGCTCACAGACAATCAGTTAAACGACCATGGATCCGCCTTCCGCGAAGATCTGTTTTCCGATACTTAACGGCTCGTCAATCTGTCAAGCTGGGAGTTACGGTTTATTGTTCTAAGGCTACAATCTTTACAGCTATACAGAATACAGTTTAAATCATCTGCGTCTCTTTATCGGTGCGGTTGATTAGTGGCAACGTAGCTTGGAATGATATTTATTTTGAAAGAGTTGCTAAGGGGAGCGCGACGAAGCTGGGCCGCTCCACCTCGAGTCGGAGAGGGAAAACCGGTTTTTCAAGTCCTGCGACTGGTTTATATTTCGATGCAGTCAGGCTTTTCTCACTCGGTTATTAATTTAACTTCCTCCGTTTCTTTTTCTTAACGGATATCACCGAGGATTCAATTCCACGAAACATCATACGTAGGTATCCCCGCCTAATCGATATTATTTCCCCTATTGATTCCGATCCAATCTGCAATTTGTCTGATTTCTCGCTAGCTTTTATATAGCGAACAAATCTTGTGATGGTGGCATCTCAGCAACATCAAATTTATATTTTCTCTCTACAGCAGCCACGTGAGAATCAAAAAAATATGCTAAATGTATTTACAGTGGGACTTGGATAACTCGAACTTCTAAAAGTCAAAAATCTCTCTAAGATTATGAACTTTCTAATGTTTCACTTCTAGGTATAACTTGAAATCCTCGATAGATCTAAACTACGATATAACTGGAAACATATTTCGTTTCCCTTGAGATTCGAGTTATCGAAGATCCACTGCACTAGAGGTTCCGGTAGCTCGAAATCGACACGCGCTCTCCTTCCTTCCTTTTCATCGCGATCAGCGAATTCCAGTGCAATTCGACAACGAGGAACTCGCATTTACTTGCGCCTGACGGTCTGACACGATAAATTTAGATGTTCTGGACTTTGAAAATGTTGTCTTTCTACGTTACTTTACTACGTTAAAGAGTAATTTTAGCAGATCTTCCACGCCATGTTAATTTTCAATGGAGCCGCACGGCACAGAAATTGTACAAAAGAGCGAGAGAAAAAAGTAGTTGGTGCGTGACTAACCTTCCGGTCCAGTCGCATTGGTCAGCGGGAGGAATGGACGATGGATGGGAGTGTGCTGGGGCAGCCGACGTCGTGGTAGCCAAAAGAATAATAAGAAGCGAAGAGGCCGCGAGGAAGATCAAAGCGGATTGTCGCCGCCGCTTCCTTCTGCACCACCAGGATCGATTCCACGAGACGTGCCTCATTTTCTTTACAAAGGATTTCTGCCTACTGAATTTTTCTCACTTTCAGCAATATATCCTTGATTCCTGAGGGATTTGTCCCCCGTGGTCGTGGCTTGGAGCCTGCGCTGGTCACACCTAAAACCTTTTAATTCTCCATCGCACGGCACTTTCTACCTCTATAGCTCTCGAGGATTTCTTCATTAAAAATCCATCGTTGCCCAAAATCCTTGAGGCTGCGCTCGAGCACCTTTTGCTTTTAACTTGCTTCTATCTTAGGTAGATACTATTCGCTCCCAGGTTTCTTAATAATTCCTTCCTTCTTATTGTACAATACAATACAATACACGATACACGTTATCACTCTGCAAATTCACCGGCACTGCGTCGCTATCATCGGGAGCCTAGTCCCATTCATTGTACTACGTGCTAAATCTAGCAAAATTTCTTTCAGACGTAGGACTAAAAAACTCCCGTTTCGACATGACGACCCTAACCGAACTGAGCGAGAATCGAAACTGCGAGGCCCCGCCAAGCACGACTGGTTTCTCGATCCTCGGAACCCTCGGCCGAGTCTCTTCTGGTGGTGGTGGTGGTGGTGGTGGTGGTGGTGGTGGTGGTGGTGGTGGTGGTGGGGCGGGCCAAGGTAGCACCGATACTCACACACAACAATCAAGCCTGACATATTCGTGTGTGAGTCAGCGCCTTTACGGACAGAGCGACGCCAGCTCGTCCAGGCGCTACATATGTATATTCTGTGCTGTCGTCTGGCTGATAGGTCAGTGAGTATACCTCTCGTCTTCCCGGAACAGCTAGAGAACGACCAGGGGATGTCGACACGCTGCCGAATCACACCAACTACTTAGATTCGAGGGTATCTTGGAAAAATCAAAGAGAAATCTTCTCTATCGGCAAGACGTTCGAGCTCGTCGTCTCTCGGATCTATTGTTTGCTCAGAGGATGCTCGAGAGGGACTCGACGACGTCGCTAGAGGCAGGATGCATTCCTCCCACACCGAGGAGGGGAGGAGATGCTCAGTGTCAGGGCGAAGCAACGAGTTGCCTCGTGGCGACTTGGCTCGGTCATCGGCAACACGCACACTTTCGGTTGCTTTGGGAAATATCTTTGTCCAGACTGGCAGGAATTACCTGGTGCTCGCCGTGCACGCACCGGTCTGAGCCTCGTTAACGGCGAGTACAGCGACTGCTGCGAGAACTTGATCAAAGATAAAGAATTCTCTAGAGATAGCTGCATCATGGGTTTAAGAGGCAGAGACTTTCTTTGAACCGAGAAGACGCATTGTGACTTTTGAAATCGATCCCAAAGGGAAGTGCGTCGCCGAAAAGGACGTAACGTGGACGCAATCATCTTGGATCATGCGTCCTGGTCCTGTACGCATCCACGAACCACATGCCGGAGTGCGTCTATCGTGCTTTTTTACTTTGTTCCCATGATATAGATTGTGTCTCGCACTGAGCCATATGGAGAACAGCGAGCCGCCTGTATCGTTATTTATCGACCTGTTAGCGTCGGCCGAACTTGCATCCTGAGGAGAAGGTTACACCGTCGCATCAATAGAAAAAAGACACTTGGTAAACGTGTCGATATGATATCCTAAAGAATTCTCTGGAACTTGTGCAAGAAACTTTCGTCCTATTGACCTTCCTTCTGCAACTTAAAAAAACATTACGTTTTACAAAAGATTAGCTCCGTAATACGTCCACGTAGATTCACAATCTGTTGTCAGAAAGAGTTAGAAGTTTTACACGGCGGCTATACAGATGCTAGTGCGAGCGAGATAGTCTTATGGAAACTCGCTTGCGCAAAAGAAAGTGAAACGTATCTACGTACCGATGGCCCAAATCGGTCAGACACGTTCGCCGAATGCATTCTTTCAATTCAATGCCACTTTCCATGTCTTTTTATTATACTTTTTAGAAAGACTATACAACGTTTTTGAAATACGAAAAATTTTCAAGATTTTCGAAAGGGATTCGATCAGAATATTTGGTGATTCGAGAAAGGTGCCAGTGCTGCTCCAAACACGTAATAAAAAACAACCGATGGAAATAACGTTGATTTTAAATGAGATTGGAATGGTCAGGCTGTTTTGCCGATCAACTCTACAAGCATCCTCACCAGACAGTTTCGCCTAGATAGAAAAAAGAACTATTTAAAGGAATGATTCATCCCTCAGGATAAGAATGATTCGCTGGTGGTTTGGGGCTCGCGCACGAGACAACGTCAAACGAGCGGGATTTATGCGGTAATTCATTGTGTGGTCGCCTTTAAGGACGCCACTTGACCCAAAGATGGCTGACGTAAGTCAGCGGCAAGACTGGCAAGCAAACGATGTGTCTCTCGCTAGAGATACGCAGGGAATTGACTGGGATGCGAGCGCAGGATAATTGGACTAAATTATCTACGGCGAAGCACGCGTTGCACTCGCCTCGCGGCAGCCGCGTTAAAAAAAAATAATATACTTTTTGCATGACAATGCGATAGATAGATGCGTCTCAGCAGTAAATCGCAAGGACAATGTCAAGTAGCACATGGGCAGCATTGGTAGCTGTAGGGCATCTCGTGCATCTGCGCGTTTCGTACATTTTTCATATTTACTGAGGATATCTCTATAATTATTGGTTGTACATCTTTTGCCTCGATTTTGTGGCTCCTTTGTAGGCTACGGCAGCGCGCTACCCGGTTGCCCACGTTACTTGTCTGGCTGACTGCTCTCGTCCTGCCTACGCACTCGACGACCCCCGCTCATTAAAGTAATCCTCGCAATTATGGAAAAATGCTGGCGCACCAGCTTTAACTGGGTCCCGTGTGGAAGATCCGCGCACTCCGCGAGGAAAGGGATGCTGCTGCTGTCTGCACGATGCTGCCGTTGTATCGCGCATTCCTTCATCTCACCGCCACCCACGGTGGGGGCGTGGGGGGGGGGGGGGGGAGCGCGGCACGAGCTACGCGCGACAGGCCACTCGGCTTGCGTAACTATGAGACGAATGTATCATGTATAATGCAACGACATTGTAGGACGTTGCCGAGATGAGGAAAGAACGAAGGGCGCTCGAAAAACTATAATCGTGCGATGACTCACGCCTCCCTGACGAAGGTCTCTTTGCTGACTCGACCTTCCTGATGCCCCATGGGTTTCGACTCGTACTGGCTGATACCTAAGGTGGTCATACCGGCTTTGTACTGCTCGAGGCTGATGGTTCCCAGGCCGCTTGGATCCAGACTCTGGAAGATGCTCTCCATGTGGCTGAAAGAATTTTTGAAATTTAGAAGATTGCAAGGATACTACGACACTAAAAGATCCGAAGAATCAGGAGGAGTCGCCGTTCGGCTCAAGCACTTTAAGGGCACTTGATCGAAAAGGCCAGGGAGAATCTTCTGATGAGCAGAGTGTCGTTAGACGTCGCACGGGAATCTTGCTGTGCCGCTATATTACCGGAATGGCTTTGCGCATAGAGACAAGCCATGCAGATCACCAGAGTTTAGTCGTCCTGATCTCTGCCGGAGAAATCATTTGGCTTCTCCTCGCCGATAATGGCAGGTCAATCTTCATGAGCGTAACGGAAGGGCAAAGCGTCCATTTCAATTCAAGATTCAATTATCGACATTAATTATTTTCTAGGAGAGAAATTGTTCCTACGGAAGCGCCTGGGTAATCGGTTGCCTCGACTTGTTCTCGGGCCAGCGCGGATCCGGGAGGCGAAGAAAGACAATCCGCTGGCTGGGTGCAAAATTACAGACGACTCCCCAGCAGTCGGAACTTGGGAAAATCTACGAGCGCGTCGCTGTAATCGAGGGACGACCGAATCCTTCGAAAACAGCCGACCTCGTCTCGAGTGGCCTATGTAGGTATATACACTTCGTCCCCCCCCCCCCCCATCCTGGCTCACCGTCCGCGCATCTCAACCCTGCACAATCGCGTATCCATGTGCTACGCATTGCATCTCGTGTCCTCTTCTGTCAGTATGTTCTTGAGATTCGCGCCTTTAGCCAGGAGGCAATGTCGAAACTGGCGAAACAGGTTCATACCTGTTGCTAGCACGCTCAAAAATTTCAAAAGGAGCCTTCTCTCTCTCTCTCTCTCTCTCTCTCTCTCTCTCTCTCTCGCTCTCTCGCTCACTCTCATTTGCTGCACGTAGGACGGAGGATAATCGCTCGGAGGGCACAGGAGATGGGAGCAACGTCGGCGTGCAGCCGAAATGACCAGCGGGCAAGTTTCAAATTATTGGCCGAGGTTTCGTCCTGCTATCGTGCCGAGATGGACTGGGAAGTGTCTGGAGCGTTGCAACCTCATGGCCAGTCGATGATCTTCTAAACGAAGAGTTCTGTGAAGGGAGTGTGGACCCTTCTTCTACGTAATTTCTTAAATTTGATATTTTGTCGCGAGTCGCGCGCCCCACTTCACTCTGTTCCGTTACTTTCCACTTTATCGTTCATCTCTTGCGCCAGGACGAATGCCACGAAGACTAAGCGCCGTTCACAGTTCCTACTGCTGCTTCAATATCTACAGTGTGTGTCCTAACATTTCTATAGAGGTATAGAGATGGATCTGGATGCGTGTTATCACTTATCAGGAATGGGATTCCTCGCGTGCACCTACCGATTCGTAAAGAGTAACGGTGGCTCTGCAAGGCCCGACCTGAAGAGAATACACCTGTCAAGGAGGTCCACGAGGTACTCTACGGGATCGGCCGGCTCATCCACGAGTAGGTGCCCGATGAGGAACTTGAAGAGCTCGAAGATCTTCTTCTCGTTGAGATAGCTCTGCGCCTCCAATCCACCGCTGCAGCTTTCCTAAAAGAGAGACGAGAGTCACACGTAGAATTATAAAGGATTTCTTGAAAGATGCGGGAATTCCTCATAGGAATTCGGAGAACGCGGCACCGTAACTTGAAAATACGAGCCTCAGGATACCCTAAAAGCTTCCGCTTGAGAAGTGGAACTCCGAACAACCAAGAAGCGTTGGCTATGCTTAATAAAATTATCCAGCTCAACTCACGCGGGATTCCTTCGAAATTACTCTTGTGGTTCATCTCAAAATTCCTAAAGCACGGATAATCGGAAAGGCCCTCGGGGGCCCTTCGACGAGGGAGGAGTATTCGTTGGTCAGGCGCCAGAGTCAGCGAGTCAGCGAGCCAGCGATCCCATAACCCGCCTAGAGGAGGCCGAGAATATTCGCCTCTCTTGTAAATCTCAGATTTTCAAAATTATGATATACGAGCAACCGTGTGTCCAGTAAACTCAGATATTTGAATTGTTGTCGCCGCTGAACTCTGCCTCGGAAAATATTACTGAAAATTGGATTTTGTTCGTTAAGAGCGAGTCCTTGCGGGTACGGCTGTGTCTGCCCGCCGATTCGTTTTCACCGGTAAAGAATCCAACTGTTGTAGGTGGCGCAGCTATCAGGAATGCCAACAGAAGAAGGAACGGAACGAAGAAGAAGATTTGAGGACAGTGGAAGCTGCAAGTTTATATTCCTACATTGCACAGAACCTTCTGGGTGCATTGAGGCGTGAAGAGTCCTGTGTCACCAAGTGCTTCCGCGAAATAAAAGTTGAAGTGCGTCGCAGGAGCAGTAGCGAGAGCAGATCCCGCCAGGCCGTTTCTGGCGACTCTTCGTCGTAACGCATTGCACGCACGCGATAAATACATATGTAGATATAGTACGTGCACGTTGCCGATCGGACCATCTGCAGGCAAGTGACTGCCCACCCTGGGAATGTTTTCCTGACCGATCGCTGATCTCGGTGTCGTCGTCTCCTTTAAATGTCACAGGTCATCCTTGCGAGCTCACCTGTTCACACAGTGCGATTCTCACTAAAGAAGATCCTCGTAGCAAATTGCGAGGCGAGCATCAGTTCGCATTGATTGCTTATTACTTCTCATCTCATTCTCATTTCAGTCAACCAGCGACCTAATTTCATGCACCCAATGCTTAATGTCGTCGACAGTCGGCCCAGCGCGCTCCCGTGGAAAGAATCAAGCAAGTTAAAGAATTAAACTGACCGTGACTGTATAGTGAATTTCGATTAGCGGACTTGGCATTGTAGATTGGGGGAGTCGAATAATGGTGGTCGCGTGTCGAGGGCTGCTTTTTTTTCTATTTAGACCCTCGTCGTTGCAAGGAAACACCGTGGGAAAGCTTTCGCCGATAAACCAGCTGACATTAAATCGTGGCGCGCATCCGCAGTAGCGCCAGTAGCGTCAGTAGCGCCAGTAACGTCAGTAGCGTTCTTTGCAATTTCGACGGCTTCAAAAGAATGTCAAAGCAACAGCCAATACGAGCAATTGTTCGCCTGAAGATTTTCATGACTATCACGCGTAATTGTGCATTGAAACACATTGGGACTTGGACCACGTGTTGTGCCTCCAGCTGGGTGACGAGTCCCACGCGCAGCGCCACGCGGCTCGGGACAGGGGCTGCTGCTATATTAAATGCGTGGATGCGTAACAGAGTCTCTGGGTGGAGAGCGGTAGGACGGTAGGACGGTAGGGCGGCAGGACGGCCTGTGGGAAACTCGAGAGTTTCACGCTCGTAGCGAGTAATAATAAACAAGAAGGAAAACGGAGCCCCCATTCTTCATTCTACATATAGTAGAGTTCTTAACGTGATCCTACTTTGGCGTACGCATCGCTACACAACACACCTACTACGTGACTTTTTTTCTTTTTCCTCTTCCTATTCTATCGCTAGTCCATTGCGTTCAACACTCCCTGTGGAAATGTACTCAGCCGATACTATAGAAAGAGAGAGAGAGAGAGAGAGAGAGAGAGAGAGAGAGAGAAAAGGGGTTATACTGTCGCCGCCTCGACGTGATTGGTGTGCCAGGAGTCTGGGAGAGAAAATGAAGTAGTCGCGGGGATCCAACGAAAAAGTGAAGTGCCTAACCAGCGCAACGGATGATTAATGTTCTGCGCTGGAGGGTGCTCACCCTATTCCTATGTGGGTCTGTTAGGGAGGGTAGCCGCGGTTTGAGAGAACAGAGAGCGCAGACCTTACCAAGAGGTTCCCTCCTCTCGACTCCTTCGAGCAGGCTGGATTCGTCCTTGATGTACTAGGACACGACGACTCCTTGATTCTTTGAAAATTCTCTTGAGCAAAGTCCTGCGGATTCATTCTCGAAAACTAAAAAAAAAATTCGATATCTCGACAGAGACAGAAAACCCGAATGTCAACCGTTAAACAAAAACGGAACGATCGCCGATTAAGAAACGTTCATTCGGTTAATTCGATGCCATCATCGCGGGATAACGTAGGTAGGGTCCTCCGACTTTTCATTTGGAGATTGAGCAAGCGATGAGAATGCAGTTTTAAGCCAGCTTCATCATTTTCTTCAGCTCGGTCGTCAATACGAGTCATCACCTTCTTCGTTACCTAGATTGTTGTATACCTACCTACCTAGGTATGTACATAGGTATAGATGCAACGGTTTAAGGCAATCGCCTTAAAGGAAGGTGGGCCCGTCGATACCGATAGACGAGAGGAGTGCGGAGCCAGAGTTTTGTTCTACCGTTATTCTCCAGCCGTCCAGCCGTCCAGCCATCCAGTCAACCAGGCAGAGTCAGGGTCATTATCTTTATCAATCTCTGCTCGACCGTTCACCGTGTCCTCCGTTCGTAACCATCTTGGGCTTAAGACGGGTTTACAAAAGGAGCCAGGCGATCTCTCC
The DNA here is from genome assembly GCA_031762395.1 of Calameuta pygmaea. Lineage (NCBI taxonomy): Eukaryota > Metazoa > Arthropoda > Insecta > Hymenoptera > Cephidae > Calameuta > Calameuta pygmaea. The sequence continues at coordinate 111,649 of JASANN010000278.1, read as the reverse complement.
GTTTTTTCTCCCACCTCGAATCTCTTAAGAAGACGAATACCTACCCCATCGTCTTCGGTAACGCGGAACGTTTTACAAGGAGCCGAATCGAATAACCGAACGGTCGAGGACAATTAATATATTAGGATATCAGGATATCATAAAAATGTCCAGCCGATAAATTATATCGATGGGCATGGGAGTAGTGTAGCCCCTTACGTTTTACTACTATAGAATCACTTGGATATCTCGAATATGTATCGAAGAGATTCGTCTCTTTATGATCGACGTAAATTATTCACACGCGTAAACGAAGCGACTTGCGGTAGATATTCTTTATATAAAAAGTCCAATTCCCGGCCTGATCCACCACTCGTTGCGAACCCAAGTTACACAGAGCCCACAGGGCGTAACGCGATACACGCGGGACGTCCTCTCAGGCTCAACTCTTTGGTACAATCAGAGCCAATCCGATGGAGGAGAGACGATACACTTGAAGAAGAAGTCTTGGAAGTTCCCCATGAAAACAATTGGACGTGCCTTTCCTTCGAATGTTACCGCAGAAGCTGCACCCTGCCGCCTTCTCTCTCGTTGTCCCTCTAATTATTATGCAAATCTCTCTTTTTTAATCTAATCTCTTTCTCTTAGAAAATGAGCGGTTCAAGATTGGCTGCGAGAAGCCTCGTAGAAGTGATTTTACGCTCGTGACTGGAGGTCTGGCCTCCTCCTGCGGTTCGTTCTTGGCGGTGATTGTCCCTGCGCGGGACGAAAGACGATCCTTGCCAGGCAGATCCTTCACAGCCAGATAAATGCTCGAGCGAGAGGAGCCACACGGTCCAGGAAAGTAGTGAGTCGGCGCCGCCGCGTCGGTCCTCTGTTATGACGACTTGTTCTCTCGTCTTGGGACGCAGAGGGTGGGGCGGGCGGCGGGGGGGGGGGGATGTTTGCCCAATGGCTAACAAAGGCCACGATGGGTTACGTATAACATTTTATCATCTTCTTCTGGTTGTCACGCAAAAGCGAATACCTACACATGTGGAAGTAGAAACTGAAGTTGAGCACAAGAAGCGGTCTCAACGTCTTCAACTCTCAACAACGTCTCCTAGCTCCTAGATCCCTTCAATACTTGCAAATCGTCAGGCAAAGTTCAGCTCAGGTCTCACCTACCAATCAGGTATAGTATTTCTATTGCTGAAGGCCAACTTAACAAGACCTCTCACCTCACATACAACAAACGGCAAAAGCCCATAGTTATAGCTTGGCGCGAGACTTGCTTCCGCATCAAAGATTTTTACTCTGGAATCCACAAGATACGTACGTAACATACGTGTCCCGGGAAAACCTAAATTTTCTTAAGAGAATTAACATCTGTTTTAAGAAACAGGACGGAGGAGTCTTCTGGTTCATTCATTTCTCTTCGTTCTCCCTTATTCTCCTCGATCCTCCTTCATTCATGTCCTCCCCTCCCCCTCTCGCTCTTTCTCTCTCTCTCTCTCTCTCTCTCTCTCTCTCTCTCTCTCTCTCTCTCTATCTCCTTTAGTCCTCGCTCGGTTCCCATCCGGAGTCTCTACGCTTTTTCTCGGGATTTCGTAGGGCCTCGCGCACGCTCGACTTTCGGACGTAAATGTTTTTCCAGGAGAGAAGAAGTAAAAAGCTTTTTCTAACCGAGCGGAGAGTTCGTTGGGCTCCCACTCTGCGCCGCCCTCACCCTCGGCAATATTAAACCAAGACTCGAAAGGATCGCGCGCACTCTAGCGCAGGCATCCGGATACGTCGAATCGCACCACCACCACCGTCACCAGCAGCTCCTTAAATGTACCGCCACCCCATTGCCTTCCGCAGGTGACTCCTTCGCTACCTATAATGGCGGCTGAACCGCTTGCAAAGAAATATCAGGAAAAAGAAGAGACTGGTCGAACCTGGACTGTTATGGCCAAAGCGCGATCCGATAGGTCGCAGCCGTGCATGCGCATTGGCTACTTTGTAATTTCATCGAGGCTCGAGGAGCTTCTTACCCTCCTAGAAGGAATTTCGCTTTGGTGCGATTCTTCTGCTCTGCTCGAAAATTAGTGACTGTTGATACGTCGACACTCTTGCAACGACGTACCTTTATGCTTTCCAGTGGATACAGTGCCAGACTTAGGAACTCTTCTCGTTCGCTGCCTAGGTCATGGGTTAATATTACATCCTTGAAGAAGAGAGGCTTTTAGAGTGGCGAGACCAACCGGGAGAAATCTCACAGACCTCGCACACGTGTGCCCACCAGTTCGAATTCTCGGATACCGGACCTATGTGGGCCCTTTTTGCGGAATACTCTCTTCGCGACTATACACGCGCGCGCGCACACACACGCACACACACACATATCGACTCTGTCTTTCGAGTTGCGGACATGCAAATCTTTATCCTTGATAGATAATTCTTTTACAAGGAGCACCGTTGACATTAAACTGGGAAATCTTTGTCTGACGTTGATCACGTTGATCACGTTGACAGGGAGAATCCAGATCTCTTTGTCTCCGGATGATTGAAGATTGAAGATTGAAGATGTATCGTTCGGAGATGAGAGAGTGAGAGCACGTGGAAAGCCATCGGTGATCAGCTTGTCGGAATGTGAGAAGGAAAATAAAGTCGGTCGGGGTCCGATGCTTCCAAAGGATGCTGGCGTACTATGCTAGCTAGGCTCTCTCCCCCCTCTCTCACACACACACACACACACTCTCTCTCTCTCTCTCTCTCTCTCTCTCTCTCTGTGCAGCTAAACAAAAAATAGGAATCTCGCGGCTGCGTTCAATCAAGAATTCAACTGAAATAGTACGTGCTAACAGCTCTAATGATGCTGCAAGGTGTTGTTGGCTCTGAGCGTCTTAAAACTTTTCAATCTATTTTCACACGAGGATCGAAGATTATTTTATTTATCGACCGCGGCGCACCGTCCTCGAGGATCTAAAAGCTTTCGCTCTACCGTGGTAATTGATTGGAATGCAGTGAAACATGAAAACGAAGACGGAGAAAGAGCATGGATTTACCGATGAGAGACTCTTAAAACTTTAGCTACGATCCAGCAATATATATATTATTTCGGGCACATGTGCAATGGAAATTTGTCTCTTAGGTACGAAGCCCTGCCTACAAATATGTTGTCTATTATTGTTAAACGCATTGTTAGCTGAACAGCAAAGGTTGCTCCTGCGTATGTGCCTAGCCCATCCTAGTCCACGCTGGTCCATGCTGGTCCACGCTGGTCCACGTCGCCTTGCTGAAGAGGCCACAAGAGGGATGCACAGAGCAGCAGCCATTCGTGTGAGGTGGTAAACACGTTTCCTAGTTGCCGGACAAAGCGTGTGTGTGTGTATGTGTGTGTGTGTGTGTGTGTGTGTGTGTGTGTGCAAGAGAGTTAGAAAGACAGGAAAGACAGTGTTTCTTATGGACTTTCGGGAACTGGAAGCGTCGTAGCATTAGATGTTCCGGCCACTGGGAAGTTCACCTCGACAGAGTTTCGCATTCGGAGGCTGTCGGCTCGCCATGCTCTCCACGCGATTGTGCCAGAAGCTTCACCGTCGTAATCGACATCGAAGTCAAAGTTAATGCAAAGCGTCAGCGTTGTCGATAAATATGTTTTGCGTTCCGGTAACACAATCCCTTTGGTATCCTGAGGGTCTGCCTGTTGTCCCCCCGTTGTAACTCGAAACCGCCTGTTGGCGGCGACTGCAGTTAGCTTCGCTCGAATAATTTATGAAATTCAATCAACTACTCTCGGTTCGTTCCTTCCTATCGCTACCTCGAATTGGACACGTCCTGTGCGCGAGGTGAGGTCTTCCCCTCGAATCTTTAATAGCGGACGGACAATTTTGATGTTTCCCTTTAATTCTTTATCTTGTCTTGTTCTTTTATGTAGGTTTAGGAGACAACAGGACTCTTCGGAATCTGACTGTCAAACATTTCCGGGAGAGGCGCCACGTCGTAATTGTTCACAGATTCACAGATTCACAGATTCACAGATTCACAGATTCACAGATTGTTCATGAAACCTGTTCCTGAAACCATATTATTATTAATTGCACTGAACGACATTGAATCGGCGGTATTGAAGACAGAAAAGGAAAAGTATATGAGTTCGCGTTCGATCAATTCGACCCGAGGGTAAATCCGCTGTAGACTCATCCTTACGGGACCGGATCTGCATCACTAATTGGATGCAAATGCTAATCTCGGCCGATCGGATCCAATTCGGAGGATAATCAGAGCGCATGCGCACGTTCAGATGTCGCCACGGAAGCAACAGCAAGCAACTGTTAAAGGCGCTTACTCCCCTTCCGTTATCTTTTTGCTCTTGCGATTCCCCTTTACTTGCCACGAATCGTTATTTCGATATTCCTGCCATAAGACGTTAACAGGCACAGCTATTCTCACGTGACCTCAGAATCTCCTGAGCAGCGCGTAAACGTGCAGCGATCCTTCAGGAAGCGCCGAAAAAGAGAAAAAAGAAAGTCTGACAAGTAGGAAACTGTAAAGCGTTGTTGTTGCCGCTGCAAGAGAGCGTCGCTCTCGCCCACGCACTAAAGGCGAAGGTGGCGCCGCACCTTTATCGTTGGACGGCTGTGAAAAAGAATGGTCGGAGAAGCAAGGAAAACTTTCGAAAGGGACCTAAGTACGGTAGTAAGGCGGTAGTAAGGGGGCAGTACGGTAGAGATAAAACTGGATGAAGAAAGAACATGTTTTGAGGTAGAAAAGGCGTGGGTGTAGGTGTAGGCAGACTATAAATAAGCACAGAAGTTGGCCGAGGTGCGCGGGGCCACCGGGCACTTGGCACTTGGCTGCTTCATTTCGAGGGGGGCACTAGAGGGGTTTGCGGAAGGACAGGGGAGAAAACAGATAAGGTGGTGGGTCGATCGATTAGTGTTGCCGTTGGCGTCGTCCCTGTTAAACGCAACGATATAAGAGATAACGAATCAGGCGCACTCTCTTAGCTGTCCTTGGAAGTGCGCCTTAAGTCCACGAACGCGTCGTCCGCAGGTAATTCCGATGCTTGCCGGGGAAGGCACCGCGCGCGGAATACAGAACAACGCAGAAACGGCTGTACACACAAGATGAAGAAAATGAAACTAAAAAGGGGGAGAGAAGAGGAAAGGGCTCGGCTATGTGGGCCAGTCCAAGATGGACGGTCCGTGAAAGAAAAAAAAAGGTACCCTGCATAAATTTGATCCCTGCGCGTTTAGCATAAACAATGGGCTTGCTATCTGCGTACAATGGAGTCTGGCCCCGGAGTCCGGGGACTTGCGATCGGGTTCGGTACCGGCGCGCCTTCGTCTCGCACTTTGAAACCTTTTTGCTCCCATTGGGATGGCAACAATGGACGTTGCCGTCGGCTGGAGGCTTGTGCCTCCATAAACTCCTGCGCCCCTGCGCCCCTGCGCCCCTGCATCCCTGCATCCCTCTACTCCCACCGACCGCGTAAGCTGATCCCTCGAAGCTGCTTGATCGGTCCGAAGTTGGACGCGGAATTAGATGCTATCCCGTGCAGACTTCTCGATTGATAATCAAACACGTCCGACTCGGATGCTCCTTTACGATGGATCCGTCCTTCGGATGCTAAATGCTTAACGACGTAACGTCGCAATTTCCCATATATTTCGAATATACCTAGATGGTGCCCCAACCTACTAAACGCAGAATGGATCCGCTCGCGCGTTAAGGAAACTAGTGTTTCACGCTCGATCGAGCAATGTCCCGGTTTTTTCTCTTCTCGCTGTCTCTTTTTGCTCTGCTCTTAACAACCGACTGTGTATAATTTCTTGTGCAGTATGTAATATACATGGTGGTGACTCAGCGCATGCGCGCCCCGTATTGTAATTCAACCGGTTTCAGGTCCGTTCTTGGCTCTATTCCAGGCTGGTGCTGTACTTCACGAGGTCCACCCCTGTTCTCCCTCTTCTCCCTCTTCTCCCTGCACCCTGCAGTTGTCCATGTAACCGCACTGGATCCTACTACCTCCTTATTATAAATTCCATCCGATTTCTCCGAGTTTTTCTGTGGCTCTCTCTCCCTCTCTCTCTCTCTCTCACACACACACACACACACACACACACACACACACACACTGCCTGCAGAGCGGACACTCTCCGTTACCGTGACAACGTATACTTTTAATGTGGAACAGTCGCGAGAACCGGTGCTCTTTACTCATACGGCCAAAGCTAACTAAGGATAAGACAAAAATCATCCGAAAGTTTGCCTACATTTGCTGACTGGCGCAATAGCGGAAATCTCGTGTCCGACGGGAAAGACGCAAAATGTCGAAGGAGCGAGCATGTTCGCTGCAGACGCTCCTGCAGTCTCTGTGCGATAGACGCGCGCAAACTTGGAAATTTAATGTTAATGGGAAAAGTCGTTTTAAAAAATAAGGCACCTGCCTCTTTATTTCTCTAGTAGATTATCGCCAGCCTCACGCGTCATCTTACTCACGCAACATTCTCAAAAAGATGCCAATCGGATAATGCTCTTTGTTCTCGAGCGGGGATGACGATGAGTTTCCAGCGGTCCGACTGTCACACGGAGGAACAGGAGAGGTGGTGGCTGCGGGAGACAGTCCAACTAATGATAAGTCCCCTTCGAGCTAACTTTGGACCGGACTGGAGCGGAGACACAGCGCGCGTGCACGTGCGCGTGCACGTGGACTTGGACGTGGACGTGGAGAGGTGTGCATGCCTACGGAGGACGAGGATCTCCGAGCCTCTCGCAGCAGGATTCTTCTCCGGAATCTCTTGCATTATGGATGCAGTGAGCAACGCCCTCGTCCGTTACCACGTGCTATCCTGGACGCGGATTCGAGTTAATAAAATCTTTTCTACGGTGCGTTCCGCTTGAATTAGGACAACGGAGCCAGAGCATTGCGCCCGGCAAGAGTCAAAAGCCCCATGGGCTTTCATTTGGCCCGATTACTTGGGAATTCCAGCACACCGATCGAGTGTCCTTTTTTCGATTCTTTCTAGCAGATCAGAGTGATCGGAGTGATCGGAGTGATCGGAAATGCTCAGGAAACTCGGGTCAGAATGCACAGGGAAGCGAGAGCACTCCGAGTCCCTGAGGACTGCAGGGCAGGGCACCGCCACGACCACCAATTGCTGGCTTGTGCACATACCGGTTTCCTCTCTCGACGACTCTTCTCCTCGTCGCGGCTCCTCGAAGACGCACCTGGTTCGAGCACGAGCCACGATCGTCCCGACCACTTTTTCGAATCCATTAATTTCGCCTACGCGCCCTCTGCATATGTATGTAGCCTTTGCCGGATACATCCAGTGGCGTATCCAGGCATCAGCACGCGCACCAGATTTTTCGTAGATCAGCTGTCGCGCGTGCCCGTGTATTGCCGATGGTTCTATTAAGAAGAGCGATAACTTTATAAAAGATAATGACGTCAGAGTTTCAGAAGGATAATACAAAGCAACCATTCTGAATATGACTATAGTCCCGACAATCGTTTTTTATCCTGAAAATGCGTTCTACGTATGGACCACGCAATAGGATCCATTAATGGTCGCGAAAGGGAAGGACGGAATGTGTCGCTCAACTCGGGCAGACGCAGGTTCCAGATAAGACCCTTTCATGTTTACGCATATGTGCCGTGCTGTGTGCGCGCGCGCGCCTCGCCTTTCTAGAACGAATAAAGATAGGCCTGTTTGCCTTAGGCGCATTTACATCGCGCGCTGCATCCTCGCCTAACTCGATACCGCGGCTGTCGAGCCACCCGGCGACGATTCTCCTCGTGTTCTGGCCATTCTAATTCTCGTTATCGCCCAGTACCATCTTATCTACGCACCGAATTACTCCTTCCTAATGAATTCTTACGAAAGACTTTTAAAGAAAAAATTCTCGATACGTATGACGCAGCGCCCCTAAAACTCATACAAAATTTATCATCGAAGGAACTTTCGAGGATCCTTATAAATCCAATAAACAATAGAAAACATAGTTGAAGTCCGCCTATTCGATGGAATTCATAAATATTATGAATACATTCTAAAAGCAGGAGCGTAGATATTGCTCGGAGTCTTCCAGATAAGCAGTTCTGGAGCGAATAGATTTGAGTGGAAGGCAAAATATGGGAGTGGCCACCGATTTGCACCGATCCGCACAGATCCGCCCGCACTTTGGCAACGGCGCTTCGACGAACCCACCGCGCCCACCGCCCCCATCGCCCCCCCTGCCGCCACTACCTACCACTTGTTATTGTAATAATCTACAGTTTAAGATAGCTAATACGCTTTTTCAATGTGCTTTTTTAAGCCTTCACTCGATATGAAGCAAACTAATAGCACGAAATGACACCATCTTAAGGCCTAGAGACTTTCTCTAACCGCGCGGATTCAAAATAATATAATATTAGAATGTCGAGCGAGCGGTTGCCTTTCCCTCTTAAACCGTTGGATCAGCTTTCGCGAGTTTCGTGCAACCGATACAGCAGAGTATGGACCAGCAAGACCAGCAAGACCACCACGAGGACCACTCGACAGTTCTCTCTCTCTCTCTCTCTCTCTCTCTCTCTCTCTCTCTCTCTCTCTCTCTCTCTGTGCCCATAGCCCCACCACCGCCCTACTCCCACTACCATTCGCGCCTTTCTCCTTATCCTTTCGCAAGCACGCTCCAGTTTCTACCAGCAATGTCGGTTACGCTCGTATACCATTACCTACGTTTTATTATTAAGTGTCTCTGTCTGCAGTCGCGTGTACTCTGGATCTTCGATCGATCGTAATAATCCGTCGGCGTTACTAGGGGGGGGGGGGGGGGGCAGCAGCAGCGGCAGCAGCAGCAGAAGAAGAAGAAGAAGAAGAAATAGAGTAGTCGGGCACATCGAATAGAAAAACAGAGAATTTATGGTGAACACCGAGAGCCTCGACTTATAAAAGTCCATCCTGATGGGTTTCAGATTTTCTTGAAATATATTCAGAGTCCAGAATGGCCTAGTAACCGCACTCCTTTTCGATTAAGCTCATTTTCTCATTTCATTCTTCCTTCTTTTATCTTTACACTTTCTTTTTATCGGGGAATTTCCAGTACTCCGAGATTCGGAGTATACATATGTATACTACTTTGGCAATTTTGGCCAATTTTTCGAATGTTTACAATGGGATTGGTAAATCCTCAGGAAGATCACGAAGAAGGATAAGCGGAGGTGCATTGATGCTCGGGTAGCTGAGCGAGTAGAAAATCCCTATCGATTTCCTGCAAGGACTCGGGAACACGTGCCTTTCAGTTGGATGTTCTTCGGCTCCGTCGCGATTAGGAGACTCGAATTTTTAATGATTCTCGTATCCCGCAGACCCTTATAGATGTACTTTTTCGGAAACGGAAGGATAGCGTCATCAATATTAATAGGATTTTCTCCTCACTCTATACACGGTACAGAGTGAATTCTCAATCGAATTGTCTCTGAACTCTAGCGCTAAGCTTTCTTATTAATCTATAATTAGGTGTAATTAGGTTGAAAGATCTCCTCCGTAAGACGGCATCAAATCTTGTGCTTCCGTAGAGTGAATATCAGCATTCGAGAGGTTGTGGCGGCGTTTAAGGAGGATAAACAGGAGCAGAGCAACAACCGGCAGAACAAAAATTCTTCAAAAGTTGACTCGTAAGAAAGACCAAGAAGAATTGATTCACAGTCTGTGTGGCTCGATGCAGCTGCGTAATATAAAGAGATGAAGACGCATAGACACATTGACTTTATCTATATCTATATTCTATAGATTTCAAGTAAGAGACATCGAGTCTAGCCTCTCGCTATACGTATCTATGTACATTATGTGCAATGCAATACTCGTCACCCGAAGCTCGGTCACTCTGCGCCTGGGATGCGCCTGGGATGCGACGTACTGTGCATTGCTGTCACGGCGCTTCGAAATAAGACGCAGAAGATTGAGGAGATTGAGCAGATTGAAAGCAACGAAGCTCGGAACGAACTGCGTCCTCCTGTTCCAACTCCTGTCCTCCAAGCCCGACGAGCATTCATTTTCAATTATCATTTCTACGGCTTCATTTTCCTTCTACAAAGGGAGCGCCGACTCTTCCTCAGTGCATCCTCATATTTTCATCTTAAATTTAGCCATTTATCTCGGTACAAATTTGCCAGAAACATGAAAACTCTTTCGGGCGTTTCAGAAAAAATAATAATTTTTTCTGCGCATGCAGGACATGCAGGACATGCAGGATAATTTCCAAAAGTTGACGTCCTTAAGGTGTCGACTGATTGTGAGGCGCGAAAGTGATAACTTTTGAAGGTATGTGTTATCCGGGAAGTCGTAGGACTTGCCGCCTCCACGTTTGCTCCTTCTACGAACGAATCTGAATATAACGCAGCGCCCGCACCACAGGGCCGCACGCAGCCGCACGCAGCCGCACACGACCGCACACGACCGCACACGACCGCACACGACCGCACAGCCATGCAATACTTAGGGGGCATCGAATACGTAGCGACAGTAAAAGCGCGACGAACGTCGACGCATGTATGTAAATACATAGGTAGAGCAAAGAGAGAGGGCAGCGTGTGCCGTGGGCGAAATGAGCAGGAGTGAGCGCGTGCTCGACGCGACGGACGGGCAACTGACAATCAGAGAGAAGAGAACGACTACTTTTCTCTCTCGCGTAGTATCGCATCACTCGAACGAGAAATCATGAAGTTACGAGTGTCGGAGAGAGATAGAGAGAGATAGAGAGAGAGAGAGAGAGAGAGAGAGAGAGAGAAAAGTCTAAGGTCTAAGGCCTCTCAGCGACGCGAACGAAGACGGAGCTTTCGTGGCTCGCAGCTGCAGCCGAGAGAAAATTACGGCCGATTAACAGCACACACGCTACCAATAAAAGACACTTCTATGTACATATATTAATAGCGGAGCATTCGAACATTCTTTATACCAACACGTTGATAACGTCGTGTCTTTCTTTCTGCGACGCACCTCACCTCCCGTGCATACGATTGCAAAGTTATGCTCGCAGGCAATGTATCCGCTGCTTTAAAGCGCAGACGCAGTTTGAACGCGCGAATGTCAAACTGCGATAAAGAGCTAATTGCCCATAGAACGGCAAAACCTTATTATCAGGCTGGTAAGCCGCGGTTGGATAGTCTGGCCGTTTTTAACTTATCGCCCGCGCACTCCTCTTTCATCCCTCATCCTTCTCCTCCTTCAACACTGTCAACTGTCTACACCGCCGCAAAGTTAGGCCTCCTACTTTGACTTTTGACACTTTTCTTTCTAAGAATCGATTGGTGGTCGTTTGGTGGTATTTGGTAGTCTCCTTTTAAAAGGTTTGGTAGTTCACCGTTTTCTTATAATACCTAAAAAACCTGAATTCGAACAATTATTTATTGAGCCCATGTTTGTGTTCATGATTGTGTTGTTCCACCATGGGAGCAAATACATGTATGTACATACATGCAACTGTCCTCGCAATAATGTACACGTTTCCACCGTCTATGGTTGAAATAGAGTTAGCCAATTAAAATCGAGATTTCAGCGAAATAAACTAATTTGTTTGGCTAACTCTATTTCAACGCCGCATGATGGAAACATATGCACCGACAGTGAATTTCGTAACGTAGCCTTACGATTGCATGGATTTGCTCGCATGTTAGAATTTTTTTGAACGCAACCATGGGCTCGATAAGTGAATGTTCGAATTTAGCTTTTTAGGTATTATAAGAAAACGTTCAACTACCGAACCTTTTAAAAAGACTACCAAATACCACCAAACGATCACCAATCGATTGGTACAAAGAAAAATGTCAAAAGTCAAACTAGGGAGCTAACTTTGCGGAGGTACTGTCTACACTGCGGTCTTACATGCAGCTTTTGCAATTCCGATTGAGGGGGTAGAGTCTTCTTAAAGAACCATCTTTCATTTCGCCTGATGACCACAAGAGGCGTTGCGATCAAGCGACCCGTTCCTATTTCTTTCTGCCACAGCCAACTGTGTAGAGGGAGATGAGTGAGATAGATAAGGGGTCACTCGATCACAGCGACGCTTGTGACTAAAAGTTAAAATGCATCCTGCTTCTTTAACGCCTGTTTCCTCCGACGTGATTTAAACCTGGTTCAATTTTTTAAATATAGTTTTAAGATAGGGTAACCAGAATTTTCAACTTCGATTAACGTCGGAGGAAATGGACATAAGACGACTACCCCCCCCCCCCCCCGCCCCTGCTGAAAATTGGGCGAGTTGCAAGACCTGTATGTGCAAGACCGTGGGTCTAGACTGTCCGTCGTTAAGCGACATCTACCAAGCGACGCCTGATTTAGCTTTTACCGGTACGCACGCCTTGGTAAGAAGCTTCCAAATCCGAGAGCAGAGAACCAGTTGCAAGAGCTCGTATGTGAATTACTAGTAAGACACCGAAGACCTGTGTGTATGTAACCAAGGCTCATTAATGGTTGAGCCCCTAAAAACCTACTTTTGACTTTGTTCTCTACTAGTCATGTATTTAAATGAGGGCAAACTCAGTCGGTAAGTCCAGGGGCATTAATGACACTGACACCAGAGTACATACAAAACTTTAAATCGATTGTCTTTTTAGTTTACAAATAAAATCATTGAAATAATTTTACGCTTAGATAGAAAAATGAAATATATAGTTCAGTGTAAAACTATGTGTATGCATTTTTTGTAACAAAAATGTTATGCCCATCTGCGCGTGGCTTATCAGAGACTTTATTATTTTCGGCCTATAAAGAAAACCATTGGACTCGTGGACACTATAGTATAGTTTCGGCTGTATTTTCAATAAGTATTTTCACCTACGTTCTGAATACGATGAAAAACGGCAATTACCAAGAGATATGTCGCAAGTCTCTAAGCTTAAGTCACGTTGCAAAACTTCCGAGGCTCCTTCGATGCTACATGATCATTACGATTAATTGCAACTTCCGTTATCCAAGATCAGATTACACGTCAGCAATATTGGCTCGCGATATTCTATCGGGAGTTAACTAATTTATGATCCTGATAAGTTTTATGAAAGATCTATCGCCTGATCAGCAATAGAAGATAAGACTGTGGGCTGTCGACACTCGATGAGTAATGCATCCATTAATTTCTTAAACGTGCTTGGAAAAAATCGCATAAACGTGCAAACTTTTCAATATTTTTTGTCGTCTGATTCGAGAAATATTGTCAAATTTAATGAACGCCGTTCCGTGCCAAAGCAGAATTCTTATTCGACTTGTAATATGTATAGCGAGTAGCAGGCTAAAATATACATATGTCGTCGCAGAAACCTTCAATAATAGAAGTAAATTTATAAACATGTGCAAAGTATATTTTAAAAACAGATTGGAAACAGCACCGTTCATTAGGTAAGTTAAAAATGCTTAAAAAATAAATTATATGAACGTCGGGGTGTTTCGCATTGAAGATCCAATCTAACCTGAAAAGTGTCTTGGACATTCGATACGAGTGCCGCGTTTCTTTGCCCCGACAGCATCCAATATAATAGTAGACGAAAAATTCTTTGAAAATTGATCCAATTGTATGAATATAGAAATATGAGGAGAGGTCCTTATTATATCATGATATACAATGTATTTCCTCAGGTGATTAGCGGCTGTCGATGCTCACGACAGCCGCTAAAGCTACATATGTAGATACATCAAAGCTTTCTATACATAGGACATAGAAAGATACATCAAAAGCCAGCACTCGGTACTAAAGGTCCCAGTGCGATTTTAGTGACTTACAATTAGTACGTAGCTACCCGACTGCTGATTGGGATGGATGTGGCTGATAGATCTGAAAGTTAGCCGATGCTCTTTTCTCCTCACTTATCGATCCTCGATGCGGAAAAGAGTCTAATTGCAAAAAGGATCGGAACGAGCTGGACGGGGGGGGGGGGGGGAGGGGGCGAGCTCTGGAGGATAACGATTAGGTATAGAATTCTTCTGTTTTGATTCTGGTATGAAACGAGTTACATGATCGAATTACCTATTACGTTCGCAAATAGTTAATTCGCCGACTCGAGCTCGTCTATTAATTTCTTGGCCGGGATCGCCGTTCTTCCCTACTTATTGCGTACCATTCTTCTCGAGCGGGGCTCGCGGTTCCTCTCCGGCGGCTTTCCGCCTTTTCTCTTCGCGATCGTTTATCACGAATTCAGGAGAATTCCAAGGCTGTACATCGCCACTTGCGTATAAAATGTAAACAATATTGGTGACTATGAAAACACCAAAAACTATCCAAAAGACCAAGCGCCACTCGGAAACCGTCTGATTTGGCGTCATAACTCCGACAATGTAAGGCGTCAGGATGCCAGTAAAGGCCCCGATGCCATTCACCAAAGCCATTAATGTTCCCGAATAGTTTGGACTGAGATCCAGGGCGTTTACCTTCATTCCTGGATAGAAGGTGCCCATCAGTGTCATGGCAACGGTAAAGAGGATGACCACCGTCACCCTGTCGCAGCCCGCGTACGAAGCGCCAATTATAAACAGACCAGGACCCACCGAGGCGATGGTGGTGCCAAGCTTTCGCACGTTCGTTCTGTCCATGTAGCCTTTATCGATGACCCAGTCAGCCAACCAGGAGGTCAGGACACTGCAGCACCACATGCAGAGGTAGGGAAGCGCCGATAGCATGCCATTGCTCTTTATTGAGAACTTGAGGACGCTGCTCATGTACTTTGGTAGATCCGTAATCATCGTGAAGAAACCCCAATCGTGTCCAATTTGAGCGAAGATCAGGGCCCACAGTGGTACCGAGGTCATGAGGCGTCTCCACGGAACCGGCGGTACCTCTTTATGAGTGTGCTCTTTCATGAGCTCGTGTAAGAACTCCCTTTCTTTCTCACTGATGAACGGATGCTCGTCGGGATTATTGTAGCAGACTATAGTGAAGATGATAAACCATAGAAGAGCAATAGAACCGAATACGTAAAAGACGGGTTGCCAAGAGTAGTAGTGAACGATGAATCCTGTCGTGGCCGTAGCGAAGACTGTTCCCAATTGAGAGCCGGCAAAGACCAACGATCCGATCAGTGATCTTTCCTGGGGCGGTGTCCACTGGGAGAGCAAAGCGTTAAGGGCGGGATAGGTTGTACCCTCGCCAAGCCCCATCAGAAAGCGCAGGACGATCAGGCCAGTCGAGTCGCCCCATTCGACGGCCACCGGGGTCAGCAGCGTAAAGACGGCAGTCGAGAGAATTCCTAAGCTCAGGGCATACTTGCCTCCAAACTTTTCGGCCAGGATGCCGCCAGGCAAATGAGTAATGACGTAGCCCCAGAAGAAGGACGACAAAATGATACCCTGTGAAGAAGGAAGCACAAGAGGGCTCCGTGTGAATCGAGTCCCTGAGAATCTCTGATTCTGAGAAAGAAGAAACTTTATACCTGAGTGTATTCGTCCCAGTCGTAGGTTCCACTTCCGGAGGAACCGGAGGACGGCGTATCGAGAGACGAGCAGGTGTCGTCTGTATAGTTTGTACTTCCGGATGTGATGACCATCTCCGTTATGGCCACCGAAAGGCAGATCCTCATGGTGTACGCGTTGAAAACCGCGAGGAATCCCATAATCGCGAACACCCATCGCTGCTGCACCCGCACGCCTGAAATACACGTCGAAATATATGTATTATTCTATATACGTTGATTTCGTAATTCTAAGATCGAGGGATTAATTAATCGACCTACGGTCGACAGATCTTACGATTTAAATACGCTCTCGCTAATCTAACTGGCAATTAATAAGATTTCAAAGATATATGACAGCCATATCATAGAATTCCTTCAAGCCGTTACCATTTTTATCTTATCTATACAGTCCCAAGTATTTCGAGTATCAATGAAAATCGCAAGAGAGTTACGAAACATTTATTCAACCTGGTACTATTTCCTGACGGTGTGTGCGTGCGCGTGTGTGCGTGCGCGTCTGCTCATCCCGCGGAAAGACACGCGAAATGCTTGAAGGAATTTTTGGATAAGCAAATATACCAGACAAATAGTAGAAAAAAAAAAAAAAAAAAAAAATGTTCAAGTTGCTTCTTCTATATTCTTTTAACGTCGGGCAATGTACTACTTACAGCAAACCTTCCACGCCGACAGCATCTCTAGTTGGGCAGTCAAATATTATAAATAAATTAGCACTCTTCCTTGAAGCTCGGGTCACAGGTCACAAATAAGGACAGTCGAGGAAAGAATTAATAAACTTTAGTGTTCTCTTTATCTATATATGAGACCGTATGCGTAAAAATACGTTCTGAAGGTGATGCAGTTCGGTTGGCCTGCAAACGCGCGACACATGTCGTGCGAGCGACTGAGCTGCTATCCACAACAAATTCGCTTTATATCCACGTGCTCGGACCTCGATAAGGCCGCAGGATCGTCAGCTATCTGCATTTACAGATAGATCACATGCGCAGATCGGGCAGATCGGACAGATAGCGACTGGTCCAATATCGCGCACGCTTAATTCTTCCAAGCAATTTTACGATTAGGATATATGCATACGAAGGAGCTTTTTGCATCTCTTGAAATTCATTGAAACGACATGGAAGGCGTTTAGCATCCTGTGTCACGGAAGCGCCGATTTCTTCGAAATTACCCAGAGAGACGGGGAGCAAGAAGAGGGACGTATTGGTTTCGCGTCTTTCACGTCTTTCACAGCTCAGGACAACGGCGAGATCTCGCGCCTCGCGCTGGCCAATCGCATAATCAAACAAGAATCCTTCTGTGATTATAAAACTGTGCTCGAGTCAAAAATCAATTTCTTTTTCTTTCCTCTTTTTTCTCACGCGTTCTAGCTGCAGATCGGACAATGACTAATTAGTCAGCACACGATCATCGGATGAGTCAGTAAGTTTAATCGATAAACATATGCTAGTTATAATTGTTCTCTATTGTGCTCTAGCGTCATCGCATTAAGAGTCGAATAAATAAGAAAGAGGCTGGGAATATCAAGACTTTATCCTGGAAAAACTATGCGATTCGAGGATATAACTCGCTGTTTCTTATTTGGTTCCGCTTCTTTTACTACACGATGTTTCTTACGCTTTAATTGCCCGATAATTACAGTTGCTTTTATTAGAAGGACATCTTGACTTTAAACTTATGTAACTGAATATTTCAAACGGGTTGCGCGGATTTATCAGAACGATAACGCTTATAAATAACGAAAGGTAAGATAATGATGATGATGATAACAACAACAAAATGCGTAAAGAGTCGAAAAGCTGTGATGATAATATGGAGGTGCTATAGCCATGTCAAAACACCACACGAATAACACCGTAGATATAAAACTGTCTATCGATAGGTGGAGCCTCAAAAGTGACATCGAATTCCCAGAGGATCGGAGCGATCGGAGCGATCGGAGCAATCGGAACGATCTTGGTGGGAAAAGTTATGTTAATTGAAACTCAAAGTCTTTTCCCGAAATAGTTGCGGCGTCGTCTTCCCCGGTTAGACACTTTCGATAAATCGTACTTCCGCGTTGTAGCTCGGATGTGCCGTTATCGTCGCACCAGTGAGTACTCGAGCACCCGAGCAAATCGAGGACAAGGGCTACAGAACGAATCCTTCGCATGTATCGGCAACTATTGCGCGGGTCGCGCTCGAGTAGCCATTGATAAAACGTAAGGACGAATTGGTGGCATTATGTAAGGTGTGATCCAGCATTAAAAAAACATGAAAAAAGATTTAAAAAGGAGATATCAAGAATGTCTCTAATGCTCTCGATAACATGAAATTTGACTTGCACGGAGCTTCCTCCTCGAGAGTTCTCACAATGTTGCGGAATCTGACCAGAGCTGACCATCGACTTGGGAAACGAATAAGGGGACCCTCCGCAGCATATTTATTTACGTGGGAGGTTCAAAGGTGCTTTCCTTCTCGATCGTATAAGAAGAGACAAGCGCGATAAGACACGTGCACCATACATTCATAGATTTCCAGAGTTTCCTCCGCGAAAGATCCTGAAGCTGTAAGTAGCTGCCGGAAGTTGGACTCTATGAGATCTTACGAAATTTCACGGGGAGACCGAAATCCCGAGGAGGACGAATAATGAAAATGACGCAGTCTCTCTGCTCGAAACTCTAGAGATACAATATAATAGAGTAGGAGATAGAAGGTCCATCGGTACGAGGAACCTCGGCACACTGATACAGTAGCGACGCTTGCTATCTTAATTGTTTAAATGCTGATCAACAAGACGACGTCGATGCGGGTCTGATAATTTACGAGCGAGGATGAATCCCTCGCGTTTCGAAGTCAAATAAACATTAAGTCACTCTGGGGCCTATCTGGCTCCTCGCAAGTATCTACCTTTATCAAATACCTTCGACCGAACGAAGAACGATAAATTAACGTCGAGTACGCAGGACAGATTGATGCACAGGAGAAATAGGAGAGCAAAAGGAAGACTCGGTGTTTATCTGGAAAAATGGAAATAGCGATTTGCATTTGCCGCTCATTTGCTGCTTCGCACGCGATTGACTTTAAAGTTTTAAAGGTTTGACGGGCAATAATGCCGATTCCTCACCTTCTTCGAGATGTCCTCCTCTCCTCCTCCTCCTCCTGCTCCTCTTGGTCCTCCATTCGCACGAGAGAAGCGGCCTCTTCTCGTCCGACCGACTGACTTTGTCCATTCTCCGTCCTCCCACCACGCGCCTCAGCTGCCGTCCTTTTTCAATTTAATCTCACAGTCGCGTATCGGCCTCTTTCGAGGCTCTACGCGACGATCACTACTCCTCCTATTATCTGGAAGTGAAAGTTATCAAAGCGTGAGACGTTATCGCAATATTTCCAACTACATCTGGTGCTCGATTCTGTACTTACTGCTCGCCAAGAACCGCCTTGTCTCTACGGAATTCTCAGAGTTTTCAGATGGATTAGCAAGTTCCTATTGTAATTTAAAAAATTATTTCAAAGAAACATCAGCGTATAGACGAGAGTCCATCGTAATTTCGAATAATCTGATCCGTGCGGGTTTTTGCCATATCAAAACAAACAGCAGGAGATATTAGACTTTAAGTTCGACTATCGGAGACATCGTATTTCGTTCCGAGGATTAGCGGGTAGCAAATAACCATTTCAATGGTAAAGAGATTTCGAATGCCGTCATACCTTCGACATTAAGCGTTTACGAGTAATAATGAAAATTATTAAAATCATGAAAGTCACAATATTCGTCAGACTCGTGATACTTAACGAGACACACACACACACACACACACACACACACACACACACACACACACACTGGTAATCAAACAACGTTGATTACTGACTTTAGCAAAAGTCTCAAGTTCTACCTTTGAGCGTCTTGACTTGCCGTAATAACGAGGTCAAGAAAAATATGAAACCTGGATATTCGGCCAAGTTCGAAAAATAGTAATTACCAGATTCCCCGATGAGATTAACCGTATAGGATCAATATGAGAACTAGCGTCGCCGCGATATCTTCAAGATGGATGATTTGGTATGTTGCTACTGTATCTGATCGTCTGTATCTACGATAAGCCGGTTATTTGCTTGTCAAATCAATGCCAATATACCTACTACGTTCTTCGGGCAATTTAACGTACAGGCGTAGGACGCTCGTGCGCGACGCCGTCAACCTGTCAACGAATTTACAGATTCGCCTGGCAAAACGCTACACGTATACGAGGGACCTGGCTCGCTTGGCTCTTTCGGAATCACATTTATGACTTTATTGGTCAAACAATATAATGCTCGCAACTAATTAAGATTTCATCGCTATTCTTAGTTGGCTGCTACCCCGTGCCATACACTCTATATTGAGGCTCCTGGAAATATCAGAAGGCGCCTCCTGTTCGTGACACCTCGAGATTTTACACACATTTTACCAGCTGATTAATTTTATTCTTTTATTTTGACATTCATTGCCCTCAATGTTAGAGGTCAAATCGAAATGTAGAAGAAATCTTGCGAGCATGATGCGGCTTCAGCGCGAGACGTGACTCCTCGCATCGTCGAATATCCAATTTATTTTTCCGAATTTGCCGAGTAACGGCCTGAACAATTAGATTTATAAATTACAGGTATTCGATCGACCATCGCCGCCACCTCCTTTTTCAAACTAATAATCGAATTGTTCATCTCTTGCGTCTGGAAGGAAACAAATATTTCTCAGATAAGTTGAAGGTATAACTTCAGAGTCACGAGAATTCCCGACATTCCCCGCAAACACAGTTTCCCAACGTTCTAAAACCTCATTCCTCGATGATCTTTCATTTTTCGTCGTTTGTCACGATAACATCTTAATGAAACTAATAACAAGCTAATAAAGTATATCTCAAACAGATTAACAAGGGATCCGCAACGATAATCCTATTTGGATAAGATTGTGTCGTATAAAGCGGTTTGCTTGCTAGTCCGTTTAAGACTTGCCTACTTAAAAAAAAAAAAAATTCAAAAACAAGACACAATTGAACTGCAATCTCAACAAAATAATTACGACCACGCAAATTACTTTGGAATCACCTTGAATTAAAATATAAACCTATCATTCGATAAAGGTATCAGCATGAAAAATTGATACCTCTACGTTATCATGATTACAATGAAACGACATCGAATAAAGCTTTTCATTATCTCAAAGATTTGAACAGATGCGCTATCAGTTTCTTGATCGTTGAGGTCTTTTATAAGAAAACACATCCTACTTATCGATCATCAGCTTGTAACTGGAAGCTCCCGTTCTGCTGAAGCTCCAGATCGAGAAATCTTTGCTTTCGTTTAGGAACTGTGTTATTCGTAAAGTACCTACTTTGCAGCTTAAGGTATATTCGTTAATGAGATTTAAAAATTCCCGAATCGTCCACTGTTTCTCGTCTTGTTTGTTCAGCTTAACGTATGGACAAGAGGTTGTGTGCTTTGCATGTTCATCCCTGAAAGAATAGATTGTTGCATGCATGGCAAAGGAGTTAATATAAGACTTGAAATTTATGAAATATTTACCATGGATCATCATCAGGATCCCAACCATCCATCTGCTTCTTACACACAAAACATTCCACCAAGTCGGGCTCGTCGCTGCCACCAATAGCGACGAAACCGGCTGCAGCCATACGTTCTGGATTGCATTGACTGTTGGGGGACTGAAACGGCCAATTGACGAAGGTCGCCAGCCTCTGTTTCGTCCAAAAGTTTGGTCCAATGTTTTCGCATAAACTCCTATCGTTGAACGTCAAACGATGTCCATTTAGTCTCGTTTCTGTGGTTTAGGTTATTTCGACTAACCTCGACACAAATGTATACTCACGAGCATGGGTCTATTACGCTTTCTGACATATTTCCAGTCATTTGATAATAAAATCAAAATTATATTTGTTTTATTTAGTTTTATTTGACAAGAAAGTTCCCTGTCGTTGCAACGATTGCAATCAAACCAAACCAAACAACAATCCGTAACGTCTCGACAGAATTTCAAATGTTTCTATAGCAGCGTTTTGTATACACATGCTCCTACTGCATCTAATTACATCGTTCCGACTCGAATGAAAAAAAGACGTGGGGCCCACCAATCACGCTCTAACGCAACTCTCTACCCCAATGGGGGACAATGCGTTCGCAGGAAATGCGCGTCGTGTTATTGGTCGGAGAGTTGACTGGACTGGACGTGTATCGTGGACGGATGGTGGCTGACGGTTGCAGCACCTAAAAGCCTGGGCTATGTTGAGGAACCTCAGGGTGCCGTTAATTTGTTCTGTTTTATTAAACTTTTGCTTAAATGGTGAAACTAGGCCTGAGGTTGGCGTCTCGTGGGACCCAACGATGCGCAACCCGTTTAAACGTACGTGCTATAATGTATTCTTCATACTCCAACAAACACTCTCTATTATTCTTCTTTTACGTTATATGATATCTTCCCTTAATTAATTAATTCGCGGAGGTTTTCCCCTCAAAGAGGAAGTGTCACAGGAAATATTCCAGTTTTCTTTAACTTTTCGTTCTCCATTTGCTGAACTGTCATTTGATGAACTGATGCAGAGGTAGTGTTGCCATCTCGGTAAGCGGCAATGCTTCAAAGTGCGTTTTCCTATTTCCGATTTACTTGGTCCTTTTTTTAAAAGTGATCACCATGGTAACGATATCCTAGTAACTTCTGACACCGGTCGTTGTCAGAGACGCCAAGTTAAAGAACCAGAGACAAATAAAGACAGAGACAGCTACCACAGTTTACTCTACACGAGGAAGCTTAAGGGAAATGGACGTAAAGACGCTCGAATCTGTTGGAATAATATCTTTTGATGGTGAGCCAGTTACATATAATCCAGGAAAAATATAAAAATTACGTTTGGTCATTACTTATCTATCGATATTAAAAACCATCAACAGGATTAACGAAGAACGGTTTGCGCGTCCATCCCGATCAGGAGCATCTCGTTTATCCCATGGGCCATCAAGTGACGATAAAAAATATTGCATCGGGTAAACAAACGTTCTTAAAGGGCCATACAAATCTGATATCTACCCTGTGCATTTCTGCGTGCGGCAAGTTCATCGGCACCGGACAGATCAATCATCTTGGTTTCAAGGTCGGTACGTCAATCGGAAGATTTCGCGAGGATCGCGAGATAATAATTGAGGAATATGAAATTAAAATACTTGCTCCTCAGACAATGGTCATTGTCTGGGACTACGAGAAGCGGAGTGCGAAGGGCAGTCACGAGATTCACAAAGTTCGAGTGGAGGACGTGTGTTTTTCACGAGACAGTAATTACCTGATAAGTTTAGGAGGAAGAGACGACGGTAATATTGTCATATGGGACGTGATTAAGAACGAGGCAATGTGTGGTGCGTGGGAAAGTTCTCCTGCAATCAAATTAATAACCTAACCCAGGCAGAGTAAGGAAATCGTTGAAAATTGTAGGTGCCTTTGCGAGCAACGAGATTGCGGGTAACGCGTGCATCATTGCCAGAACCAACAATCGTGACAGATGCTTTGTCACGGCCGGCGATAATACTTTCAAAGTTTGGCGAATAGATCCTGCTTCCCGCAAGGTTCACGGAGTCAATGTTAAAGTGGGGAAACTTCGGCGGAGCATAAACTGTATCGCGATCGATGAGAGGGACGAAAACGCATACTGTGGAACTTCCTCCGGAGACATCATACGGGCAAGGTCTTCTCTATTTAGATTATTTTTCCCATCGAGCTAATCGATCTTAATACAATTAAACTCTCTCTCTCTCTCTCTCTCTCTCTCTCTCTCTCTCTCTCTCTCTCTCTCTCTCTCTGTTACCCCTTTCACTATTTTTCGGATGATTTGCTGCTCTCGCCTATTCTTCTTATATCTGCCACGAAGACTGAACTATCATCGCGATTTGGCGCACACGGAACCAGTTCGGAATCCGATAATGGTCGGGTGCTATTCCAAGATACCGAAGGACTTGAAGAAAATGAAAACAGGCGAGGGTGAATTGTACGCCGGTGGCGTCAGGGTCGTTTTGCTTCTAAAGGATGGGAGAATAATTGTGGGCGCTGGCGACGGTACGGTAGATCTCGTAGAGATCGTAGAAAACGTGGAAAGCGATATAAAGATGACAAGTAAGAGCGTCAAAGTCCCAAACGCACCGCGCATACAATCGGTTAGTTCGTTATCAATAATGAATGCACGTGCGAGAATCCGTTGCGTTAAACTTGCTTTTATCTTCAGTGTTTGACCGAGAACGTGACAGGCTCGATCACATCTATCGAATTATTAGGAAATCAATTTATATTGGTTGGCACGAGTGGCTGTGAGATTTATCAATTGAAACTGTCGAACTTTGACATGCGCCTTTTAGTTACATGTCACACTAGTACCATATACGATATTGCATTCCCACAGTGAGTACTTTTCATAATTGAATCATATTTTTTATACTTGCTCTGTTTCCCGGCAACTAAGACAGTAACTGCTGCCACTGTTGCCAATGTTACCAATGTTGCAGTAATTACTCGGAAGTATTTGCCACCGGAAGCACGAATGACATAAGATTGTGGTGCCTCGAGACGCAAAAAGAACTCTTGAGAATCTCAGTGCCAAATTTCGTTTGTTCAAGCCTCTGCTTCTCTTACGACGGAAAAATGATTATCTCAGGTACATAACGCGACCAGCACTGTTTCACTCTGTGCTCTAACCATAATCCTTCCTTTACATACATACATTTTATCCTTTCTCTCTCTTTCTTTCTTCTTTCTTCTTTCTCTCATTGTTATGTAGCATGGAACGACGGCATTATAAGGGCATTCGCAGCTCAGACTGGAAAACTCGTGTTTCTTATTCACAATGCCCACATAAAGGCTGTATCGGCTGTTGGCGTAACGAAGGACGGCAAAAAGATAATAAGCGGCGGTTGCGACGGTCAGGTAAATAATCTTGAAGACGAGAATTAACTTAAAAAAAGAATTTCTAGCATCAAGTGTTGCGATACAGGTCAGAATCTGGGACGTAGGACCTAACGTGCAGCGTTTATCCGCTGTTTTAAAAGAGCACCGAGGCGCCGTAACGTCGTTAGACATTTCGCAGAACGACGAAAGTGCAATAAGTTCAAGCACGGACGGAACGTGCATCATATGGGACTTGATGTGAGTAAGAGTTCGCCAACTGTATAAAAGTTCATTCACTCAAATGCAACGTCGTAATTTGCAGACTGGCAACAAGAAAAAAAGTTCTAATGGGCAACACAATGTACATGTCGAGCCGATTCAGCCCAAATGGTGTTCAAATCTTGACTTGCGGCACCGATCGCAAAATTGCTTTTTGGGAAACACTCGACGGCCTTATGGTCCGCGAAATTGAAGGTTCTACTGCAGGCTCGCTCAACTGCTTGGACATTGCGCCTGACGGGCAGCATTTTGTCACCGGTTCTAACGATTGTATTATTAAACTTTGGGAGTACGATTCGGCGGAAACAACGCACATTGGTATGGGACACGCAGCTATTGTCACAGCGTGTAAATTCAGTCCCGATGGAAAATGTATTATATCCGTGAGTGCCGACGGTGCCATTATGATTTGGAAGTCTCCATTCATGTCCCAATTCGAGAAAACCAAAATTAATGAATGCCCGGACAGCGTAGCAACGCGATCGACCTGCAGCATCAGAGAGGAGGCGTGGAATAATGAATAATTATCGTTTAAATTCATTGAACGATGAAGACTATGTGCTGATGGATGCGACATTTAATTTCGAACCTGTTGATACAGTGTTAAGGTCGTTCCTTTTAATGCGCAAGCCTGCAAAGCCTAACAAAAATTATGAAGAAAGTGCTTCGTTTCGGCCGCTCGAGCCAAGACAATAGCAGCTTAATCGGACCGCGTGAAGCTAATACACTCCTCCCTTGGCAATGATGTGAAAACTCAGCTGTCAAACGACAACACTGTGAGACCCGCGAAAAATTATCCCGTTATTTGACATAAATTCGTCTTCTTTCAAATTCATTAAAGTCGTGCACGGGTAAGAGATGGCTTTGAATTGGAGCACTTGCAAGACTAAATAATAATCGGATTTAATGAGAACCTTTACAGAGGAAAGCACGATAATATATTTTTGTCGTGTTAAATTACATCAGCGCGAATAATGCCTATTCACGGATTTATTTATGATTCGCTCTTTGATGTATAAAATAAACTTAAACTACCGAACAAATGTCTTTCTATTATAAGACAGTTAAAAGATTTGTAAGTTCTTTAGGATTCACAATACAGAGCACATTTCCATACTTCTATGCAACTGAAACCATTGATATTTGTATGGGTCAAATACTCTTGAAATTAGCACTCGTTAAAGATACCTCTCCGACGCATCCATCAGCCCCATGCTTGACTTTTGCAGTAATGGATGATCAACTTTCCATCAGTTCCATAACAGTCGTATAGATTTCTGACCGTTTGATCAGGAGGTGGTGCAAACGTTTGATTGATATAGAGAAACTAAATGGGAAGGAGAATGAAGAAAATAAGTCAACACACCTTTCGACCTTAAGATTATTAGAGTTTTACAGACTGAAAAAGAATACGAACCAATCTTTCATTAGCATCCAGCTTTAAGTATCTCTTAATGAATTCTGAGATCCATCCGATATGCTGATCCTGACTGACTGCCCATTTCTTCTTCTTCATGATGGGTGCATTGGCAGTTGCCTTCAATAAAATGTCAACTGTAAAAGTTTCCTGATCATTAAAGTTTACATCTCTCTCATACAGGCTTTGTTGAAGTTACATGTAAATCATTTTATACCTTTAGTTTTATCTTTGGTAAGACTCGATGACGGTGCTTCGCTTCCTGGAATGGTGTGGTTATCCGAAGATATAGCAGTTTCCAGATTTGTTGTACCTGCTTCTGGAGCGAAGAGATCCGGCGTCTCCCCGGGCTTTGTGCTCTCCTCCAGACTCGGAGCAGCCTCTGTCTCCTCGTTGTCAGCCATTCTCTCTCATAGGATCACAGTAGTCGTTAAAAGGTCCTGTTCTTGCTTATCAATATCTAAGCTCCCAGAAGCTAAACCAGGTTAGATTGACTGTAGCTATTCTGTAGCAAGGAATCACCGAAGATAGATAGACTCTTGATATTTGCGGTATTGGCGATATCCACGGAACATATACCAACAATACGCGAAGTTCAACGAGGCCATTAGCAGCCGCTAGTGACCATCAGACGAGATCTGACATGTCGGTTGATGTCAAGCTGTTTGGTCGAGCGCATCGCAACTGATCTCAATCAATCCTAACTGATCTCGACATATATATATAATATATATAGCGCATGGACTGCGCCGCACAAGCGTAGGAAAAAATAGTCGGCTGGTGGAAAGAGATAGCGACTGGTGGCGACCAAGCCCTGTCTCTTCTTAATCAGCAGCCGTAGTACGAGAGTATAGAAAACGCAGCCAATGGGAGCATTAGAAGAGGAGAGCGATTGGCCGCCACCTAAGATCCTCTTTGTCTATTCGAGCGGACATTTTATCAAGGAGTTTGAAGTAGGGCTCGCGTATTCCATGCCATGATACAAATAGACGAGGTATAGCCACTGGCAGTTCTGGGCTTTTGGGTAGTGACGTCACTGGACCCTCTTTGTACTGATTGGCTGATCACTGGACCCTTTTTGTTCTGATTGGCTGACCTCACGCATGTGTGTCGTCACGCTGCAACGTCATTTTCCAATATACGATCGCTAGTGGCTATACCTCGTCTATTTGTATCTTGGTCCATGCTAAGTATATGTCGATGGTCGTATGGGGAACAGTGAAAATGAGTGGGAATTCGTGGTAATACCAATGTCAGGTACGCGACTCTTTCGGACAACATATATTAGAGCTAGTGCGATTTTTTCTTTCTAAGGTCCATCGTATCTATAGGAAAAAGTCTAATTAGATTTTATGGTGTTCCTCTTAGAACGTTTTTTCTGTACGCAGAAGAATTTCTCGTAATTCATTTGACGGTTAATTTCAGCTGATCTCCCTGGTAGCCTGACAACTGCGTTTGGATATTGTGCGTGATTCTAGGTTTTTTTGTATAAGCATCCTTGCAGACCTTTGTTTCTTGAGTAAGTGAACATCAAAATGTCTCTCAGCCGGATGTGAAATTATAATGTAAAAATGTTTATCGTTATACTTGTATCCTTTGGTTGAGTAGAGTTCTTCGCTTTTGTCGATGTCTGATATAACTCGTTATAACCTCAATAACGTACACTTTATGGCTATTTATTATCGCATACTCAAGATGTAATTCTATGATTTTTAATTCATTTGTTGCATTTGATCATTTTTACGTTCTCGACGGCGTAGTTAATAATTTGGGATGCCACAGGACATTTTTTTCCTTGCATGATTTTGTTCTACATTGAGGCTTTGAAATATGCATTGTAATGATAGCTCCAGATATAGTTTTTCATTAATCGCAGTGATGACAGCAATTTATTCTTCAGTCATTCGTTGAAGACATATATATATATATATATATATATATATATATATATATATTGAAATTGCTCATTCCTTCACAGTACAAGAAAAGTTTAACAATGGCGGAAGGTTCGAGTATGGAGACTGGTAGAATTGTCAAGATGGAGGTTGATTATAGCAGCAACTGCGACACAAAAATTCCAGAATGCAAGAAACTTGCTAGAGAGGGCAAGCTACATGATGCCCTCGATCAATTGTTAGCACTAGAGAAGCTTACAAGAACAGTTGGTATCCATAACGGAGAAAAAATCTAATCCAGCGCAAACAATATACTGTTGCTAACAAATTGAAATAATTTGTAGGGTGCTGACATGATATCAACTTCTCGGGTTTTGGTTGCCATAGTCGAGATTTGTTTAGAAGCCAAGAACTGGGCTGCCCTTAATGAACACATAGTTCTACTTTCGAAACGGCGTTCTCAGCTTAAACAAGCTGTCACTAAAATGGTCCAGGAATGCTGTACCTATGTTGATAAAACGCCAAACAGGGAAACTATGATAAAACTTATTGAAACCCTGCGCTCCGTCACCGAAGGGAAGGTAAAACTAGTCGTTTGCATCAGGCTCGAACATAGTTGGAAACGAGGTTTTATATTTTCAGATCTACGTGGAAGTCGAGAGGGCTCGCTTGACTCATCGCCTGGCAAAATTAAAGGAAGAGGATGGCGACGTAGCTGGAGCCGCAGCGGTAATGCTGGAATTGCAAGTAGAGACCTATGGCAGCATGTCCAGAAGGGAAAAGGCCTCTCTTATCTTGGAACAAATGCGGCTCTGTTTAGCCAAGCAAGACTTTGTACGTACGCAGATCATCGCGAAGAAGATCAATATAAAGTTTTTCGACGACGAGAACGACGAGGAGACGCAGGCATTGAAATTGAAATACTACGAGTGCGTATCGTTTCATTGCAACGCCTATCACGGCTACGTCGTAACTCTTTAGTATACTTGAATGACTTCAGCTTGATGATGGAACTGGCACGTCACGAAGGATGGCACCTCGAACTGTGTCGACACAATCGTGCCGTACTTGAAACGCCAACTGTAAAGGGTGATCCTAAGAAACGACACACTGCTCTGTCCCGGGCCGTTCTCTATCTTGTGTTGGCTCCTCACGAACCGGAACAGGCGGACCTGACTCATAGGCTACTCGCAGATAAACTCCTGGACGAAATACCCACGTACAAGTAAGTGTTTGTTCGTTTTGAGAAGACGAACGGATTCGCACAAGGGCACTCGGCCGGAGCGTTATACCTATATCTTTTTCAGGGAACTGCTTCGATTATTCGTCAATCCCGAACTAATTAAATGGTCCGGACTTTGTGAAATTTATGAAAGGGACCTAAGAGATACTGAAGTATTCTCATCGTCCACCGAGGAAGGTTCTAAAAGATGGGCTGATCTCCGCAACAGGGTCGTCGAGCACGTAAGCATAAAGCAATTTCAATGAAATCTCAAGGAAGCCTTGGGTAGGGCAATGTTCAATCTTTTTTTTTAACAATCTATCGTTTTATAGAATATTCGAATAATGGCAAAATACTACACGAAGATCACGCTGACACGTATGGCAGAGTTGCTCGACCTTCCCGTAGAGGAGACCGAAGCCTGCCTTTGCAATCTGGTGGAGACTGGTGTGATAAGTGCTCGTACCGATAGACCAGCCGGTGTAGTACGTTTTACTGGTACTCAGGAACCGGCGGCTATTTTGGATACTTGGGCTGCCTCGCTCTCGAAGCTGATGAGTCTGGTCAATCATACCACTCACTTGATTCATCAGGAAGAGATGCTGGCCGTTGCGCAATCCTAGTGCCGCAACACGTTCAAACGAGCATTACACTTTGTCTTATAACCACGCGGGTCGTCCGTCGTGCATTATCATATGTCGTATTTATGACAAATTCGTGCGCTTTAATAATAAAAGTTATGAAATATCTGTCAACGCTCGTTTTCATCGAATGTTCATTCGTACCTGTGTGCAATTTTTTTTTTTTTTTTTTTACGTATTCACAATTATGCCGATAACGATGCTAAATGATGCAGCTTATACATTTTGTTCTTCTGGATTTGGTCTTTTATTACAATATATACAAAACATTACAATAGTTATTTTAATCCCTTTAGAAAATTAAGTTTTCACTTTTGCCTTTCATTCCTCTAAAGTTCGTAGACGTTTTCTTACATATGATCGTGAAAGAAATGCAGAAGAACTCGTGCAATGTGCACCAGGAAGTCAACACACTTTGTCTCGTCTTCATAAAAATATAGGCACGACATTAACGAAGCTTACTACAAGCTGCACGTAAGGACGTCTCTTAAAATAGTTGGAATAAACGCTTGTGCGTGCATAATTTTTCTCCACCACGAGTTATTTCCCGAAGTACGTGAGGGATGCACTCGAATAGGGGAATTGTGTCGTAGCCTTTTCAAGGAGCCATAGCGCGATACATAACAATACACTACCGCTATCACCACTACTACTACTACTACTACTACTACTACTACTACTACTACTACTACTACTATTTCTATTACTAATAATAATAATGTAATCCGAGTGAATAAAATTACTAAAAAGAAAGATTCTGTTAAGCATTTCACAGAAAAAATAACGTAAAACTGTGACCTTGGAGGGGGGGAGTACTAGATTCTGATTGGTTCGTTTCCTTATGCTTACGTCTTAAGTTGTTACGTTATTTTGTGCGTGAAGAGCTTTAATATTCTTGTTATCTCTTTCCATTAAAGTTTCTGATTGAAAAACAAAGTTTAGCGCAATAATTGCCAAGGAATAATCTTTTCGAAACTTCAGGAGATACATTCTGATTTCAAATAAAAGTATGTGTAGTGTAGATAGTGCGTAGTATGGTAACACCATTTTTTACAGTATATATAAACTTGCTGCATCACGCAACTTTTCCTAATAGTACCTGAGAAATTACTTGCATTTTTATTATGCAAATGATAAGTAGCGGCCTGTAAGAAAGTGGAAACTTTGCAAACATCACATTTATGGTTCCTTTGCGACATGTATGTACATACCTTTAAAAATGTATGTACAACATCAAATTAAAGGTAATCGAATATTTTTGTGAAAGAGTGCATGGCTTTTCACTTATCTTGCTTTCCCTTCGAATAACGACGCAAAGTCGAGAAATTTAAATGTAGATATCTGTCGAGGGGAAATTATCTATTGGCCGGAATCAGAGAGTATCTCAAGCTATAACAATGTCGACGGAGGAAAGAGGATAAAAAAAATGAGTTTCAATAATAACGTTACACTGCCTATCGTCCTCGTTATGTATTATCGTACATATTTGCATGCGATTTTAAAGGCTGCACAGGACCCGTGTGTCACGGTGTAACAATGATTTCTATAAAATGGATTAATGAATGTGCGACTCTTAATATCCCAATCATTTGCATACGAAAATTTATCCTTTGGTTAAGGAATTAATACTGTCCATTATAACTCAATACACACTGATAATTGACCTCCAAGATCATTCTCTGCACTAATGTGCTCCTTATTTCTCTGTTACACTCCTTGGTTCTTTCTTATCAGTTAATTTAAGGCAGCAGCTTTACTTTATGACATTTCAATACAAAAATATCTTTTACTTTTACTACACGTATACGATACGGTACCCTATAGCTAGTTTGGCACGTTTTCTTCTTTTTGTTTTTCGGTTTCACCCTCCAAAAAGAAAGGAAACGAGCGACACAATTTGTGCTATATCATCCGCGCAGCGTAACTCTAGATTCTTTTTGAAATTCATGGCCTTCTTTCAGAACCGAATCCAAGGCTGTTTTAAGCGTCGCAAAATTGCACGGCAATTATTCCAATTTTCCGAGAAAAGCACGTGCAAAACGTCATACCTTTTATTGAAGCTTGATCTGCTGTTACGCACGAATGAGCGTGCGGACACGTGGCGCGACCGCGAACAATATCTTACCTGGTAACCTACTGGACAGTGCGTATGAAATAACACCTTTGACATGCGTCCGGCTCTATTCAGAAGGATCAATAGGCTTTCCATGAGTCGTAAAGTGTAGAAGATCCGGTATGTTAATTATGTCTAGGATAAAAAAAATAATTGCTTCTTTGGTCCAGGACATTGATCGATATTTTCTGTGTTCAAAGACGGTGCAGTAATCATTTTAAGCTTACCAAGAAACAAAGGGACAGAGACCAACAAATACCAAATTGCTCTTGGTCAAGGTTTTGTACGTGTTGGTTCACCTGCATGCATAGTGCTTTCTGGTATTGTACCACAACATGATTTTCCATCTGTAAAGCATTATATGACAATTTAAAGGATATTGATGTATCGCCATAACAACCTGTTCATTTACCATTAATTCCAGATCGTTGAAGGAGAGCAACAGCTTCGGCATAAGAGGGTGGAGGCAACTCGCTAGTACCTTCGCCATGAGAAATCACTTCGTACGATGGTGGCCCAGGTGTGGCTGCTCCAGAACCACCAACCCCCTGAGCAGTTGCCAGTTCCTGTAAATGCTGTTATACCATTAAACTCCAAAAATATCATACGCTGTATAAAATCATCCAAGGAACTCCCTGCCATATCGTTCCATACAAGAGTAACGATAAATAGAATACATTACTTACTCTGAAAAGCTGTCGCTGGCGAAAGATCATCTGTATGACAGATTTTCTCCTGAGGTAGAGCATGCATTTAACAGCAACCATCAGCCCGGAACAAATAAAAATTGGACCAATGAGCCACATGTGGCCCAAGTTGGAAAATATATGTCTATCAGCGATATCACCTAGCGCCAAAATGGTAATGGCTGTGCCAACAATAAAGAGAACCACGCTTAGAGTAAGATAGCTGTAGCTAGTGCAATCGCACCGTCCGAAGGTTGTCGGTTCCTCGTAACGTTCCTCTATTTGTCGTAGTCTGTTCGAGAGGAACGGACTTTCAAAAACCGTGGCCATATTTTGATGCTCCGAGCCATACGAGTCTCGCGGCCTTGCATACGCCTCTGCGCTAGGCGCTTATTATATCGGTGCAACGAGATGATAAGTGGAGGCCCATTGACTTCTTCCGCGGAAGATCACGAAGAACAGTCAACAGTTATGTACGACAGTTTCGCATTATCGGTTCTTCTACGTCGAACCCCTTGATTTTTCTTGATTGTTTCTTTCTACCTACGATTGTGTTTCTCGTCTCGCACTTACTTGTCTGCGGTATTTGCGATAAGGCAAACGAAGCCAGTAATTAACCTGAATCCTATCGAAAACATTATTGGACCTTGTTACACTTTGTGAAGAAAAACTACTATTAAGGTGAAACCAAGTTACTTCGGAGGTTCTGGCATCCAAAGGCAACTGCTGTCCTTTGCGAATTTCCTTCCTTCCTTCTCTTCCTTATAGCTGACTCCTCAAATGAGGAGATATGCCAGTAAACGCGAATTTAATATGTATCCGTATGATAAGACAACCGCTGGTTAGCACTCTTGTTCAGTGACTACCTTTACACGACGGTCTTAAGCCGGTTCCTAGTTGTTAATACTGATTCAAAGGAAAGAGACAAATCATAGACATTTCTACGCCTAAGGAATATTTGGGATTGGTCAATGCTTTTAGATCAGTATTAACTGAACCGGTAAGGACATAGATATAGAAATATGCTCTGGGATAGAGCATAAACTGGTATTTTGGGCAAAGGGGGGTAATCCAAAATGACGGCGAGGGGGGGGGGGGGGGGGAGTTCCAATCAAATTCAACCTGGATCCTGCATTACTATAATTGATTCTCCTTGTGCGTATAAAGGGTGCTCATTTGAAGAGTCAGCCATAAGGAAAGGAAGGAAGGAAGATCCTCGTGTAAATGCGTAGCCAGTAAGGGCCCAGCAGTCATCCTCGTCAAACGCGCCTTTGAACGCAAGTCCTGACTAATAGTACAACGTGAATTTCTGTGGACGTGTCATACACCATTGGTCGACAGTCACAGTCTACGTACTCACGCGTACTCTCTCGATTCCTCTCTCGACCAACGGTACAACGCGTCCATAGGAATTCGCATTGTATTATTGGTTGAGAGTGTGCTCTCGAACACGTGTTTGACGAGCGTCATCAGACCCTAAGTGATCGGCTTTCCGCTATTTACGTAAAATTATAAATAATGTACATACAGCTACGTTTACACGCCTCGTTTTTTTAGGAACGATCCACCAATCACGTAGGGTCGTTCTACTTAAACCTCACGCGTGATTGGTGAATCCTTTCTAAACCTCTGGGTCTAAATTTACTTCATAGTGCGTTTTCATTGTGCAGAATTTACTGAAGATCAACCAATCATGTATAACGTTTTAGAAGAATAGACGAATGTGATTTGTTAATCGTATTGAAAATTAATCTTAATTTTTTAATTCAAACAATTTTTATCATTTGCCACGCTCAGCTTTTATTAATATGTATGTACATGGATGAATATGTTTTTAGTGAGGTGTTAACTGTAAACATGTTGGCGTCCAAATTTCAACGATCTTTTATAAAAACACTAACGATAAAAATCATTGACCCATCTTGGATTAACATTTTTTTAAGTCCTTTGACGAGGCGCTACCTAATCGGAGATGAGATTAATCTTTGGCAACCGGCAAACTTCTTTCATGGGAGTACCAGATAATTGGAGCAAATTTAACTTTTTGGAGCTATTTTTCCCTGAGTGATTTAAAGCAGAGGAGATCGACACCGTTGATATCTGCCCGATGTATGATCCAAATATTTGGATCTGTCAACAGGGGGTCGATTGCGTAACTGAAATGTGGTGAAAATCCGAAAAATGAATAGCTATTGACCAATTGCGTGTTAGGGTCAAAGGAAGACAAGCATAGCGATTGGCTGACAGCTATTCACTATTAGCGTTTTGACTACATTTGAATAACACAATAGACTCCAAGATTTAATTTATGATTAAGTTCCATATTAACCAATTGCATGTCGTACGCATTGAGATGTGTTATGGGTGAATATCGTGCTTAATCCTTAGTTAATATTAATTCACGTTGTTGAAACTTTGGTGCTTAAATCTGTTCGGCTCAAGTAAGACTTCTCAGGTGTGATTACCGACGTGAATTATAAGCTGCACGACATCTGAGCAAATACATACCTACACACATATACGTAGAATCAAGTAGGATTCTATCCAGAAGGTAGAAAAGCAGGCAGGATACCCATGCCAATCCTCTCAGCCAGTCTGCAACCGTATTACTTGGTCTATGGATCAGTTGGGATTGCTTGGGATTGATGTGTTTTACGCAGAATCACGCAGAGTCGTTGACGTACTGGGATGCGAGGCGTTGCTGCTGGGTTCGAGGCTTTCAATATATACAGCCGTCTTTCCGATATTACCGGCAGTCATTGCGAATATCTTGTGATGAGGAGTTTTTCGTCCATCGTACCAATCACCGTGGCCAGGGGCTAGAGAGTTCACATTTAACATTTACTTGTAGCCGAGAATGCCGGTGAAGGTAGACGTGGTGCCTCCACCGCCAGCGAACTCCAAACAACCAGGAGTCACGAAATCTCTTCTTTACAACGGTTCGCGATTTCAGGGATCTCAAAAGTCCAAAGGCAACAGTTACGACGTGGAAGTCGTTTTACAGGTTAGATAATTTAATCTTCCGCTCGTATACGTCCCTCGTTGCCTTTCCGAAAATTGCGCCTTATTTTTAAATCGCTTCCTATACGTATTCATTCTCTTTAATTTATTCTTCGACATCCTCTATTTATTCTTCTGATATTCGTACCAGTTGCGCGTGTTCTCTGCATTTATAATGACGATGCTTTAGACCTTAGATGCCTTATTTATTGAAGTGTAACCTGCCACATATTCTATCGCGATTTTTATATATTTCTTATACATAAAATCTGCGGATTTATTACCTATCTTTTTCTTTATAGACAGCTGATTGTTGTTGGACTTAAATTATATTTTTATAAGTATCTATCATTATTATGAAATTGTTTTTCCTTTGGGAATAACAAATGTATGTCCTCCTACGTAAAGAATGATTGGGTTACTTTTTATAAATAATATTCATTTGATCGTGGATTCTGTTTTCATGTAGCACGTGGACGAAGAAAACAGTTACTTATGTGGCTATTTGAAGATTAAGGGCCTTACCGAGGAATTTCCCACGCTAACAACATTTTTTGATGGAGAAATAATTTCTAAGAAGTATCCCTTTCTTACACGAAAATGGGATGCCGATGAGGATGTTGATAAAAAACATTGGGTGAGTTTTTATTCATCGCTTTATCGTATATCAAATACAAATATAAAGTAGTATTTATATACTATGTCCTATTTTTCTATTTCTATGTTCTTTCCTACATATTCCACAGAGCAAATTTGAATCATTTTGTCAGTACGCAAAGACATTTAACTCTGATACCTTTGATTACGAGGCATTAAAGGGTACAGACTTTGTGTTTATGAGGTGGAAGGAGCACTTTTTGGTTCCTGATCATACAATAAAAGATATAAACGGTGCATCCTTCGCTGGCTTCTACTATATTTGCTTTCAAAAATCGGCGGCATCAATCGAGGGCTACTACTATCATCGCAGTTCTGAATGGTTAGTTTATTATACTTTTTCAAGATTGATTCTTAAGTATTTTAATGTTATTTTTTAGACCAATCACTGAATGGTCAATCGAACAGAGACTGTAGTGAATTTTATGTATGTAATTGTGTAAAAATGTCTTGGAACGATTTAAAGGTGCAACCAAATAGCAATTAATATTGGGAGAGATTCTTTATCGTTCCATTTGTCATCGTCAATCGCGATGATATTGTAAAAGCCTGATAATTTGTGAAAAGATGTGCAGTATCAGGTTGGGTTAATTAGCACGCCACTGCATGGGTCTGCTTTATGCAAATGCAGATTGCAAGATATTTGGCAGTCAAATAAAGATCATAGAAAAGCAATAAGATGTGCATATGTATTTGTTCAAATGTGTTGAATGCTAGAAAGAATTTGTATCTGGACTTTCAAATCTATTATCTTTAGTCGCGCATCATACACATTTACTACCCAAATATCTTGCACTTGGCATCACATCAAAAACGTCGCGTAGTTTGTTCTGTTCTAAAAGAAATATAGCAAAGTCATTTTCAATTCCGCACCTAAAGATGAGGGATGGATCACTGCGCATTCAGCTATAGCGCTCCTCACGAAGATTATTGTCGGGTGACAAAAAGTTGTCCAAATAATGTATGCACGTAGTGGCCCAATAGATTACAGGAATTTGCATGACGGGAGGGTGGTACCAAAAGATAATTTAATCTGCAATTTCTTATTTAACACAAATAAAAAGAAAAAGTCTGTAGTTGTGGTCTATGTATAAACGTGTGGGTTTTCGTGTTTCAGGTATCAGTCCCTAAATCTGCGGCATGTTCCCGAACACAGTATACAAATTTACGAATTCAGGTGAAAGTGAATGGTCTTGCTCGATTGTTTCTACTCCAATGCTGTCCCCCTTCGATGTTTCCAATTTCCTTATCCTTTCTAGCGCACGGATCTCATATTAGCATGTGACGCGCGCTAACGTGAAAATGTGTTTTCGAGAGTCATTTTCTGAACTTTTTGCGTAAACTTTTATCTCACGATTAAGAGGTAATCGCTGAACCTATGTAATACGTATGAAAGCGAGAGATAAACAGACGAAGTGATACGTATATGTATAATATACACATGTGTATGTATGGAGCTAAAGAGAAAGGAGAGAAACGGGATGTGTGGGAGGCAGGGGGTAGGGTAGAGAGGGAGAGAGAGGGGGGCTACAGTAGAGGGTTCAGGATACGCGGCGGCATAATTTTGAATGATCTTTTTGAGCTTTGGGCAAATTACGAGATGCAAGCTGAGGATCTTTCCTTTATTCGTATTAACGGTGAGGACTGTGACGTAGGATATATAGAAAACAAAAAGAAAACGAGGGATTCGTGATCGCGATGTCGATGAGGAACGGAGTGCCTCGACGAGTGATACGCTTGCTTATTAATAACGATTAATTATGTATACGGATATTCATTGTAAGGTCTTTTAATTGAAATAAATTGATATCTTTTGTCAATTAAAGTCATCGTTGTTTATTTCTTAACGTTGGAGCACGATGAGTTAAAAAGTCTGTTTCCTTTTCAATGATTCTTTGCTTCTTCTAAGTTTTCTTTTTTTTTTTTAATATTTTTCTTCGTCTCATCAGTCAATCCAGTTGAACACTTTACTTGAAGACATTTAATCAGATTCGTGATGTGCTCCAATGGTCATACTTTTAATCCGCTTGCTTGTAAAGTATTGACGGGACGTGTATATTACTTAACGAAGCTTATACATATTTGTTTGTGAATCTGTACGAATTAATAGCGAAAAGCGAAGAGATTGTTACCGTAAAAGAATGAATCTTTGTAACTTTGAAAGAGAGTTTGGTGAAAATATGTGTTTAGTGTCGTATTATATTGTAATAGGCGTGAGTTTTTCATTGAAAATTGAAAACGTCAATCGAATAAGAGTCACAATGTTTCTACTGCTGGTAAATATTTATTTAGAAAAAGCAATATGCCATCCTAAATGTCCATTAATTGTGCGTCGTATCATTTGTCGGCCGTGAGTGGCCTAAGAAATAGCCGACAAGTGATAATAATTTTACTGTTTAACTGCGAACACTCGAGAGAAACATAGAATGTATTTTCAGACGTTGCATAGTTGTCATAAACCGTATCACGCGCCGCCATTGAGAACTCGAAATTGTTGATACCATGTCCTAGTACTTCACCTCCATTATTAAGAGTCGATTACTACAATTTATTCCTATAAGTTGTCTCACGATGTCCAAGATTTGCGTGAGGAGTGACGAATCGTTGCTAAGTGAGAACACCGTTGATGGTGCTGATTTAAAAGAATTACACGAGTTACTGTAAAAACGTGACGTTTGCAGAGCTTTGATATTGACAAATTGAGAAATATGAAGTATCAGGAAGAATCGTCATTGTTATTTATGTGCAAGAAAAAGAGCAATATCTGTGCAATAAGAGTATATCATCTTGCAATTGTATTTTTAAGAGTTTACACTGCATAAGAAATTGATTGCGCGTGCGATAACTAGATTGTTTAGCGCATTGTTACACTATAACCGTGATTTCTATATTTTCGTTTTTACTTTCTTCGTAAATTGCATCAAGCACTACTAACCGCCAAATGCCTCTTTAGATGCGCGTCATATAGAGCTTTTTCAAATTAATGGATTGAAACGTCATTCCTGTATAAGGAATGCGCTTTTACTTTTATCCTTCGTTTCTTTCTAAGCGAAATCACGGTGGTTCAAGATATTTCACTATTCTATGTATGTACGCGGTCCACGCGGGGATCCGATTCCCGTGTCAAGCTCGAATCCTATTTATTTGAAAGATTTACTTATTACTTGGCGTAAGGCACAGAGGTGATGACTTTTTTGAGGCTGTAGGCTAATAGCGCAGGAAGAATAAAATTATTTGCGGATATATGATTAGCGACGATACCACGGGAAATTACGTGAATACCGTGGCACTCGGATGAAAGATCGAAAGTCATATTGCAGTTTCAATTACCGACTCAATGTTCGTTAACGTTCGTATTGGAGCATTATAATTTATATCAGACGAATGGGTACATCCTTAGGGAAAGAGCGTACCGTCGATAACGATCATACTTACAATTAGTATTGCATTTGTTATCGAACAACCTCAAGATTTAACGTGTGTGTTTGGTTTGCAACATTTAAGAACGGAATTTTATTCTTCTCTCTATTGTTGATGCTATTTTCAGTTTTGCTGCTACTTTGGCTATCAGGAAAAAGTATCATTATTCGAGGATCTCTGATGTCAGGCCTTTTCTCGTGGCCTATCTATGAATCGTTGCCGCCAATTTCAGTCAGAGAAACCGATTGATTTTTTTCTCTTTCTCTGATCGAAGTTACTGCGGATCGCTTAACCAGTCTTTTGATGTTCCTCCGGACGGTGGTGCGTCTGCTTCTTCTTTTCGTAACACTCTTTACGCGACTATTTCTCTTTGATGCGCACGCTGACGCCGTACTCGCCTGTCGAAGATTTTTGTAAAAGTCGCGCAAGAAATGGAGGAAACGGAGAAAAATATGTTTACCAAAACATTGGAGCAAATCTGACAAAGGCAACTGGGGGCTGCATTGTTTGCAGAGGTAGCGGCGTAGGCGGCGCTATTTAAGGTGGCCTCAAAATCAAGAAACTTGATGTCAAAATTGATTTTGGCTTTGATTAAATCGCTAAAGGATGGTTCAATGTCGCTCCTGGTCATCGCGTCCTCGGTCCTGTCGGTTGACTTTATCTCGTTTCTTTGCCGATGATCTTCTGGCGCTATCGCGAGATTAAACGGACCGATTGAGGTATCGATGAATGGATCATCTTCTTGATTTGAGTTCCGACTTTTGACTGCAGTCGCTCCCATCGGGAGGACTTGAGATTCTTCGCCGCGCAATAAAGCTGCAGTTTTCAAAATTGTACGGTCGCTTTCAAATGTAATTAATTGTAATATCATGCAATGCGCGCGCCTATACATGTGTGATGTAAATCGCGCAACTATAGCTTACAGTTCCTTGCCGAGGCTCACTTACTGATAAAGTTCTGTAAGCAATCCGTTGTAGCCTTGTCGTAAGTAAGCAGCGACTTGAAGGAATCGTCCAAAGTCTTGTCTGCGAAATAGGTTCTCGCCAGAACAGATTCTTCCCAAGATTTATCTTGAACCCTATTCGCATTCGCCATGAGTTTCCATTGCTCGTGCGATATCTTCGACTGCCAGCCAACGGCACAGTCTTCGAATCGACGGTTTGCGGATTTAATCAATTCCACGGCTTCTTTCAATGCTCTGGGAACAGGATCCTGATACTCCTCCTCAGTCAAGGTGAATCTGGCCTGTAGGCTATTAATTACGAGACTCACCTGTTCGGGATCGGAAGACGCCATATCCAGTTGGATTTATATTCGCGAGTGTGTCTTTCTGGGAAATCAGTCTATACATATAATCGCAATGGGCATACTGCTCGGTCGAACGTAAATTAACAAGGACTAAGTGGCACGGAAGGGGTTGAAACTAACGAGTAATTTCGTTCAATATAAAAGAGAATTCTCTTTAGATGTGGTACGTGTATAAATGTAAGGCAGCGCAAGAATTCGATAAATTATAGATCAAAATAGACTCTCTTAGTCATCATCGGAGGTCTTATGTTTAAACAAATAATAAAAAAAAAAAGGCACTATCACTTGCACATAACCGGAGCAGCGTTCACTCTTGTGCCATGGAACCTGAAAATGCGTGACATCAATTTCGAAGTTGCGTGTTCATTGTTTCTCAAGTGTATGTATGTACGCGATGGCACGTCCCCGTCCTTCTGATTCACATGACGCGCGACACGTAGCGCGATCTGGAGTGAACGGACTTAGCGAGCAGATGAAAGGCGGTAGCCACCGTCTTGACAAAACCGACTCTACCCCCTGTATTTCTCTATTTGCTTCTCCAAACTTATTTGATACTCTGTTACTTGTATCCGCAAATTACATAATGTGCCTACTGCATATATTTTAAAATAAGAATCTAACGACAAAATCGGCCAATCATTTACTTAGTTGCCATCCCAATACAATACAAATCCAAGTCTTTCGTGTTCTCTTTCTAGAGGGAGACAAGAATATATGCCTGAGAGGAAGTGGGTTGGATAGTCTCGAAGTGCACGGTGTCGTTCAGAGCAAGTTCACGAATAGGTACATACAATCTCAAATACCTATAGGAAAAAATCGTAAGGTAGTTCCACTGAGATATACGAACATGAGATAAATAGTTTGACATTTATATAATTAGTGAGTGCATTTCTATGTACAGTAGAAGTATGGTAGACAAAAATTATAATATTTGGTCTAATCGGATTTTGAAATATCGATCTTAAGTTAAATTGTAAACTTTATATGCGAAACCAATCACATCCATTTCTCTGATAGCTGTTGAATATTTCGAACTCAACTATCTAAGGGTACGTCCACAGAGTGCCCACCTGAGTAACTTTTTTTCTAACCCAATCTTACGACATAATTAAGACAGAGAAGAAAATTGGCCAGAGGGGCATTTTGTGGACGCACCCCAGGTATATAATTATACTGTGCTGCGATTCTTCTTTCTTTCTCTGTAATTGGAACCACTCTGTGGTCTCCCTTACGCATCGTTTCACTCACTCTCAGTTGCAGTACGATATTACGAGACATTTATTAGTCTCGTTATTACAATCATGAATAAATACGTACATCCAATTTGCATATAATGTAATAACAATAAGTATTATATACATGCGCGTATACATATAACTTGGTGAACCGTGTACATATACACCGTACGTAGATATGTGTACGTGTCCTTCCTCACAAGACGAGTCATTTCTCAAAAATGCTTCATTGAAACACCAAGACGTTATCATTTGTGGTTTAGTCCACTGAAATTCACATTGGTGTTGCCAGTGATTTGTCATTCACTTTTCTTCACATTTTATCACTTGACGCACTGATCACAGGTAAGTAGAAAAACTGATGTTTTCGACGACGAGTCACTGCCAGCCGCCCCCAATTAGTATCTAATATAATAGGTTTAAAGTAGGTAAAATGAAGTTTGTAGACCATAGTTGTCTCTCACAGACTACTAATAGTCACCATTTGCTACGGTGAACCGATGATAGCTGCTATACGGTTGTGGCACGAGATCGTAGTAAAGAAAAAAGACAGGATGATCGAACGCGATTAATACAACGTTCTGTAAATATAAATAATCGCAACGGATGTCACTCAGTATACATATATTCCGTATGCCTTCGATGGGTTTGCGTCGTGATATACGCACGAGAATGTCCTCATCGTGGAAGAATAATATCTTTAAGGACTGGACGTCGTGTGTTAGTAAGCATAGAAAATCGCATTACTTGACGGTCATCGTGCTTCCGTGTTTCTGAGGCAGAAGATCATGTAAGTACGCCTTTCGTTAAGAACTCAAGCCATCCAGTGACTATTTCAGTACTCGCTTGCACGTACCATTTAATGCGAGAAGTGTCAATCGAGTGTGTACATATATGAAAAGAATCAAAGGTACACTCGTTCATGGAGTCACTTCGTGCCCGATGCATCCTATACTTCGTGTACCATTGGCATTGACTCGATCGCTTGGCATTATAGAATGCGTGTCGGATACTGCGCTGACAAAGAAATATTTAAATCGAAATAAAATTCCTTTAATGAAATGTTCCTTAATATCTTTTCTCTCGTACCTGCGCGTTCTTATCTTTATCAGGAATACCTTGTCTCGTCCGCTCTGGATAGTCTTTTTATGGTTTGTTGATTTGTGTAAGGGACGATTCAAACCTTTACCCTCAGGATATTGCGCAAGAATTTCGACCAACGCAGCTCGTGCGCGTATCCGCGATGCTGCCAGCAGGAGAGCTGCCCGGCGTTGTGGCTCCGTTATGGTTTGGTGTAACTTGGATTCTTAGCTTCCGATGATGAGAGCCCAGATTCTTGCTTGAGCTCAGGGAACGATTCCCATTGTTGTATCGAAGCTGAGAGGTGGTCGTCGTCATTGCGTATGACTTTAGATGGGATTTTATGGATACCGGTAATGGGAGCTGATCAATACCGTACACGGTAGTTCTCGCTACAATAGCCCGGCAGGCCAACTCCTGGAGGCTGAGGACTGCAACGAAATCAAGTCATAACCATTAGCAGATTTTTGACGTTTTTAAAAAATGAGACGCTGAATATTATAATAAAAAACTAACCTTTATTCGAACGCCAGAGCCTTTCCATTCCGTTGCGATGAAGCGCCATTCGGGATAGCTCGGAGAAACTCTCACGGATGTTGAAGTCGCACAGCGGTGAGACCTCGAAGAAGGCCATACGATTTTTTGCTGCGTATGTCTCGGCCTCACGTTCTCCAACTTGTCTTTTGAAGGCAAGATGAAGACGATTGCCGACTAGTACCTTCGGTACACCCGGTGCGTGCTACGGCATCCAGAAAGAAAGTTTTTAGATTGTTTTTAACAAAGCTGTTAACTCTACTAACCTCCTCGACTTCCTTAAGCCATCTGTCGATACCGTCAAAAGACCACTTGTTGGTTATATCATATACGAGAAGTATGCCTTGCGCTCCACGCGAATACGATCTAATTATCGTACAAAATCTCCCTTGCCCCGATGTATCCCAGAGTTGTAGTTTCACTCGTTTACCATCCAGAAGGATCGTTGTAGTTTTGTATGCTATAATACGGAAGCAGAAGAAAATATAAACGGACAAAGATACGTTTTTTCTTATAAGAAATGCTGAATCGATTAATATCTTTCATGGATTTACACATTGCTTCATATGGCAATGCTACTTTTAATCTAACAATATCAGGGTACAGCAGTTGCGCCGGATGAAACAAGGCCATCACCGATGCATTACATGCATATCCTAGCTAAACCGCAGAGTACAACTCCTTGATGAAGTTAGATATAATGTATGTATTTTTCACACGAAGCTCTTCAATTAGGAGTCGTATTTCGCAGTATTACTCATATCCTTTGTTGGATTAAATTTTGTTTGATACGTGGTAATAAAGACTGATTCGTTCCTGGTCCAACCAATTTACAAGCTGCAGTGCATTGTACGACGTATTCATTTATTATTT
Source organism: Calameuta pygmaea (assembly GCA_031762395.1). Classification (NCBI taxonomy): domain Eukaryota; kingdom Metazoa; phylum Arthropoda; class Insecta; order Hymenoptera; family Cephidae; genus Calameuta; species Calameuta pygmaea. Next base: position 67,002 of record JASANN010000278.1, on the reverse strand, counting down.
AAAAATTGAAGCAGAAAGGAAGAATTCGAATTTTTATCACTGATATTGAAAGTGGGAGCCTGAATGGCTCTTGACGTTAAGAAATTGAATTTTACCAAAGAGGATGTCTTGGTTAAAATGGCATAACCTATCGTCGAATGGGATGGAAGGAAATGCGTTTGTGACTAAATAAATGGATGATATTGAGAGCAAGCGAAATGCCAATAGCAAAAAGCGTTTATGCATGTGTGTACGTGTACCACTGCCACTGCAAAAGGGAGATTCTGCCGCACCATCCTCTAGGCCACTAAGGATTTCTTGTTTTCCCACGTCGCTGTCGCCGACCAGTAGAAACTTCAAAAGATAATCGTATTGTTTCTCTTGACGAGGCTTCGCGGCGTTGGCCTCTCTTGCAGCCATAATACTCGCGATTCGCAAACCTTACGCATACTGCACACGACTCTTTGAGCGATGCTCGTGTCCTGCAGTGGTCTATCCCCGTCCCTATCGCGGTTCTTCCTCTTCCTTCTCCTCTTCTTCTTCTTCGTCTTCGTCTTCTTCTTCTTCTTCTTCGCCGCCCTTGTTCGCTTAACGTATTCGTACACGGTACACCTGCTGCACGACGTCCAGCACAATTCCACGAGGAGGCCAGAGTCCTGCACGCACTTGCACAGGATTATCGCGCAGTAACCTGGCGCGCTTCGATGAGGACCGTCCGAACGAAACTTATCGCGCTCTTCCAGGGGCGCGTGTCCCACTTTTGGGAGAGACCATAACAAAACAAGGTTCTGCTTAAGCGTCGAATACAGTCGAATACTGCACTGTGCTGAAGAATAGCGATCAACTGTCGACGAGTACGCTACTCTCAGCGGCTCTCAGTATATGTCATAGGCCGTTAACAGAGGAGATTATAATAGGAATTTCGGGTTGCCGCAACGGACGACTGAAGGGACTGCAGTCGGCTAAACACGAACGACGGAGTACAGGCACCTTACAGTTTTGTCGGACAAGCCGTACGTTTAAAACTTGACTTCACAGCTTTGACGGTCCAGTTCAAGACGGATAAATAGGTTTCTGAATGGCCGAAATTTCCAAATACAAAATATGTTCACCAATCAGGAGTATACGAAACAAGAAAAAAAGATCCTTACTCGCACTTTAAACAACGGACAACTTTAAACTCTTTTAACTTTTGCTTATACCCAATCGCTTGATGGTCATTCGTGGCCTAATTAAAATATTTGGCAGTTCACCGTTCTTTTTGTTATTAAACGATTAAAATTTGATAGTGAAATTAGTCGAAATTTTAATCCTTGCGCAATTGTTTGGTGATTACGAATATCGCAGTTAAAACGCTTGACGTTCCTAATTTTGTCTAAGAATTCGGAAAAATGGGTGGACATGACAAAGATCATGTCGCATGGCTTTGAAGTACGCTACGTATATCTAAGGCATATTTCTTAATGAAAATCATCCCAGAAGTCGGGAATTGACCCGGATCGAGGCCCAATCGTTTGGTGGTTACAAATATCACAATTAAAATTTTTGGTGGTGATTAATTAATGGACGATGTGAAAAATCGAAAAGAGCGCTATTATTGGCGACAGGAATATAAAGAAATAATTCAGTAAGACAGCAGGAGAAAACTTATCAGGTTTATCCTCGTTACCTACACTTTCTGCACTCTTGAAAAAGACTAAGCTCTCATTGATTACTTAATTTAAGATATCATCCAATGAGAATTTGCATTTTTGGAAAAGTGCATAAAATTTATGTAAAGGGACAACAACGAGAAGGAACCTATTGCGTATGGATAGCGGCGAACCTTAGATTTAAAGCATCTTGCCTTTGGTGTGCAAGGCCCATAACCGGAGTAATTTTGTATGGACTTTGTATGGAATAAAAATTTATTAAAAACTTTATGCAACAAAACTGAAATATGGATTATCGCTTCGGGTCGTATAATCGGGTTGCGAGATGTAGGTTTTATTTCGCGGAGCCATCACTTTATGAATTGAAATGTAAATAAGTCCTCTCCAAGTGGAATTGGTTTTCGCGGCCCGATAACAGTTTTTCGTTAAGCATATTTGTTAGGTGTATTTGATTATTCCAAAACGTGACCGTTTTATACTTTGATGATTACGTTTTGTGGTACATTTTAGAATTTATTTCTTAAGTATTTGTATTACGTCTTCGTCGTGCATTATGTGCTGCAGTCCCACTCTTTGGGGTGAGTACTTGGTGCTGGTTCCCTGGGAATGAAATTGAAATCAGCTGCATTGCAATTCAATCGGAATTTTTTCCTGCGATTTGTACTCGACGGTAGCTTACCCAAACCAGTGCGTATTTAAATTGTGCAGCAAGCGTACGATGAATTCCATGGCACACGTGTTCCACCGTGACTCCTTTCCTCAGAATTAGTCCGTCATCGAAATCGGGTGGTTGTCCTGGTTTCTTCGTGTAAACTCTTATCAGCGATAAGTATTCCCATAACGTTTCCAATAGAAAGTCTAAATTCAGTTTCATGTTGCAACTGAAAAGTCGAAGATAACGGTACAAGGCGAAGAAAGTGTTTAGCTTGATTTGCCACAAATCTATATTAATTGTATATTGAGTCACAAACCTAACGACAACGCTGTTCGGTTGCCTGGCGATTCTGTCTACCTCCTCTATTGAGATTTGATCAATTTTATTGTAAACGTAAAGGCAAGGGAGGTAGACTCTATTGGCATTAATTACATCGATCAGTTCGTCCGGCGTGCAATCCTCGCGAAAGAGTACTTCAGCATTAAAAATCTTATATTCATGTAGAATCAGTTGAACTAATTTCTCGTCAATTCTTGTCAATGGACAAGTTGAGTTGAACGACAGGCCCCCGCCTTTTTTTATTTTGAAGTAAATATTGGGTTTTCTTTTGTTTAATCGTATGCCAACCGACTCCAATTCTTTTTCTAAGAGCTGTCTCTGGACATCCTGTTTAGTCGCATCCAACATCATAAGAACCAGATCTGCCGTTCTTGCTACTGCAATTACTTGCCGGCCTCGTCCTTTACCCTGTGTGCATTATTAAATAAGGGTAGCAAAGAGTTTTGATCTCTATATGTGATATTGGACATACTAACCTGTGCAGCACCTTCTATTATGCCAGGAAGGTCAAGAAGTTGAATGTTTGCACCCTTATATTCGATAACTCCAGGAATACAAGTGAGGGTAGTGAACTCATAAGACGCAGCTTCAGATTCAGTATGCGTCAAGGTACTGAGCAGTGTTGATTTACCCACGGAAGGGAAGCCAATTAATGCCACACGAGCATCTCCTGATTTTAGAACATCGAAACCTTCACCTTTTTCAGACTTTTTGTTTGGCTCCAAAAGTTGTGAGCGATACTTTGCTAGTTTTGCCTTTAGAAGTCCAAGGTGATATTCCGTAGCTATTAATGTTTATTTATGTGAATAAGATAATTAAATCACTTTTACATGTTACTACTGTAGTGCCTAACCTAGTACCAACCTTTATTCTTCTGAGTTCTCGCGATCTCTTTCTCAATTTCAGATATTTTTTCCAGAATGCCCATCGCAGTACGCTTAGAGTTCTTGTGTTTTGAATAAAGGTATGTAACGAAAAAAAAAATTTCACGCAACTTTGGCTACGCGCTTAAAATTATCACAGTTAACTGATGTGTTAGTGACAGAGTTGAATAGGGAGATCGTCATCTCAGTGAAGTTAGCCGGACAAGAATAACTTTTTAACTTTTTATCATGTATAATCGATTGGTGGTCGTTCAGTGGTCATTGGAAGTCTAGTTGAAACATTTGCTGGTTAGACATTCTTTTGTAATCCGATAATGAAGATTTGACCGTGAAGTTAGTCGAAAAATTTTTTTTCAATGAATTAAGTATTTTAGGTGCTCAATAGATGCGTAATCGTTTGGTGGTAATGAATATCATAATTAAAACGTTTGGTGGTCGTCAGTTTTCGTACAAAATTTAAAAAACGATGCAGTATAGCTGGATTGGATATGGGTGTATGAACACACATTTATGGTCGATAAAATAGATATCTCTGACCACCAAATGTTTCAAGTAGCCCACCAATGACCACTGAACGACAACCAATCAATTTCAAATGTAAAGAATATTATTGGTTTGCGAATACATCTACGACAGCTGCGTTCGAATATCAGCCGAGAGTGCTACGAGTATTGCTGCCTCGGTTCATTTTTGAAGACACTCGTGACAGGGACCTCAGAAGATCTCGGGACGACTTCAGCAGACCTCTGGACGGCCTAAGAAGACCTTGGGACGACCTCAGAAGACCCTGGAATGATTTTAGAAGATTTTGGGGTGGAGGTCTCTTGAGGTCGTTCCAGGGTCTTTTGAGGTCGTCCCAGGGTCTTTTGAGGTCGTCTCACGGTCTTTTGAGGTCAGGCTTAAGTTAGGTTGTAACTGTTGCCCGGGCTGCAGTACTGTTTTGGTCGTCAAATGTAATCGATAGTCCGGCTGTGGTTCTTTTTCGTGGTACTCTCTGTAATCGTCTGATTGGTTCCGTTGTAGTGGTCCTCTGTGATCCTTTTACCTCTTTGGCGGATCTTGTCACCGATATCTTCGGGGAAGGGGGGGGGGGGGGGGTGGAGAGACTCGATCCGGTTGTGGATTTCAGTATTTTTTTTCCTGCTGCGCTGTGCTTCCGGTCGCCTCTAGGTCCCTTACCTGCAGTTTCGTGGTTGCCACGAACTGGACTTATCCATACGGTGCCTTCGAGGAGTATCATTGACTTATACTTATGGTCGCCAGTCGATGCCCTTATGACCTTATCGGCAGCTCAGTGTACGTTGTCTAGGCTTTTAATTCCTTAAGTGGTCTTCGGAGTACTTGCAATCCTGGTGCTTGGTGCAGTGAAGCTTTTTGGTGCTTCTTGATGCGTGTTCTCCCCGTTGCACTATTCTCGTGCCCTTCATGGTGCCGTACTTGATACTTCACAGACAAATGAAGGTGATCAAACTTCTAGTACTACTATAGCTAATTCACTTTATTCTTACTTCATGTACTATACACTTTCTTGGTTGGAATGATACTGTCGTATTACGGCGATCGCGTGCCATATATACTACTCTTCTCCTACTCGAGATATTGTCGGACTATTCAACTAGATAATGGTTAACAATAATATAAAACTTATTAATTAAGGCTGTTCGTCTGGGTGAGCTCCTTGGTTCAAATTGGGTTTGGTTGCCCTTGAGTCGACCTTGAAGTAGTTCCTATTCGCAGGTTTGCTTTCCATCTGCTGGTATGACCTTCCAAGGTCATTTGCATGTTTTTCTTAATGGCTGACCTTCTTGTCTTTCAAGGTTACCCTTCTGTCTCGCTGGTGTTGTCAGGCTAGGTCAGGTCAGGCCAGGTCTGGGCCTAGAGGTGGCCCCCGCCAAGACAGAGGCCATCCGGCTTCTTGGCAGGGGTCAGCGGGGGCCCCCCTCGCC